>DF239828.1:0-145797 GCA_000507305.1 Breviolum minutum Mf 1.05b.01
GGGTTACCCAAATTTGTTTGGTTCTCTGCTGGCAAGTGCAGCAGAGAACAGCTGAATCAGAAGGTTTCTACAGTGTGGGGACAACTAGGAAATCGAAATTTCAACAACAACTAAAACTGTAGCTGTCATGTCAGTTTTTGGACAGGGTACAAACTCTGGGTTTCTGAACAGCAAAAAATCCATCTTGACTAATTTATATACACTCCCGTCAACTAGCAGTGGAACATGGACCCTTTGAAGATGTAGTTTCTATTGAATATGGGGATATTCCATTGTTATGTTAGTTTACTGGAGGGTATCATGAAATGGGGCTGGTATCTTTACACAGTTTTTTTTTTGCAAATCAAGACACCAGGGTTTTGCTGCTGCTGCTGCTGTTGATGATGCTGCTGCTGATGGTCACGAATCATGCTGCTGCTGCTGCTGCTGCTGCTGCTGCTGATGATGATGATGATGATGATGATGATGATGATGATGATGATGATGATGATGATGATGATGATGATGATGATGATGATCAAGATGATGATCAAGATGATGCTGATGACGATGGATGATGCTGATGATGGATCATGATGATGGATGATGAATGATGATTTCGATCCAACTGAAACCTTAACTCCCAAACAGAACGATTTAAAGATATGATATCCTGCCGTAATCCGGCTTACCAAGCTGCAGTTTTTAACGGCTCCAGCATCAACATTGAAGGAATGACCAACTTTTTTGGCCTTCCCTTGCTGATTGCTATGAGCGGCTCGGTACCTCACTTTGTTTCGGGGGGTGCCCCTGACTGGTGTCGTTGGGTACCCATGAAGTCACAAGAAGGCGTGCCAGAGTGTGGTGGCTATGAGCATCCTGGATCTTTTAGTGGCTATGGCTGTGCCAACTGGTGTCACTGGGTACCAAATGCATCTTGGGGTAATACTTATGGCTGTAACGAATGTGCTGGCCTCTACTCCGGCCACACGAAATCCGCTGATAAAAGCGGATGCCAGAAGGGTTGCCAATGGGTTTCACGGCCTTGTTGGAGGAATACCTCTGATTGCAATGAATGTGAGCAGCCCATGAACTCGACCAAGTCCATGAAAACAGGCAGGACAGTTGATGATTCATGAATATCAAATTTAGATTTTCCAAAAAAAAATCGCCCTAAGAAAGTCATTTTTGTTTCTTTTGGGATGGGGAACATCCCATTTTAAATGGGCTGGTTGTGAGTAGTTTTTTAACGGTCAACCTACGGATTTTTGTTTGATGTTTACGGCACTTGCGTTTTTTCTCCGGAAGGGATGGGGGTGCAGCAAGTTTTTTTTGCCAACAATTCATGCAACCTCAAAAGGTCTTAAAGTGCGGATGCAAGCAGATACAGAGAGTTTGCCAACAACTACGAGTGCAAGGGCGAGAAGCTGGTGGCGGCCGCCAGACTGGTGCAAGTGGGTACCCTCCAGCTCTCTACAATATGTTGATGAGTGTAACTGTCCACACTCAGACGTAAGCTTTTGTTTTGTTTTTTCTGATTGCATTTGGCAGTTACTTGGATGTCCCAACGAAATTAGTAAAAGGTTAGTAAGTGGGGGTTCTAACCCCAATATTTCCCATTTATAAGTGAAATAGCCCGTTGATCCGTTCACCATTTCTCACTTCTCAAAAAACTCAAAGATCAAATCCTTTCTGAGGGAACCCGGGTTGCCAAAGCACATGAACCTTTGGACTTCGTAAACCTTCTCAACAGAACCGTGACGCAGCAGGGGGATCAATCAATACGTACAATTGTGCTTTTGCGCGAGAAACCCGCATCTAAAATTGAAGACTCTTACAACTTCAATTTCAACTTAAAGGTGAAATGCGTTTTTTTGTTTCATGGCGTTTCATGGGATGATCCTCTCTCCCGAGCCCAATTTTTAGAACACCTTGACGACGAACATGTTGATCAAAGATCGAGGTAAAGGATTAAGACCTTCAAATCCAAGCTGCTCCACGTGGTGTGAATGGGTTCCATCCACTGCTTGGAAGTCTCCCGAACCGGTTTGAGAGAATTTGGCACCTTTTTTTTGTTGTTGGAAGTTGCGGTTGTTTAAAAATTTTGGTTTTGGACCAAACCAAAAGCGGTTTCTCATTTTTTGGAAGAATTTTGGCAGAATTTTTGTCGCCTCCAAAGGTGTCTGGTTGATGTTCTTGCCGTTTTCTTGCGTCCAAAAATCGAATTCCTGATTGAATTGGATTTATCGCTCCAACTTCCGGGAAAATCGCACGTTTTTGACTATGTTTTGAAGAGAAGTTTCTGTTGAGATATCGAATCTTTGTTGTGTGTTATGTATACCTACAACTAAGGTACATGTATTTTTTTGGTTGAGTATACTAACATATAGTAGATATTTTAGATATACCTAGAGCCCTTTTTTGACCTCTATTTTTGAAGGGACCCAACCCTCCAAAAGAAGGGAAACCGGTCATTTGGGGAAACCGGGTACATCAAGGTTGAAGCCTTGGGCCTCGGGCCTCAGCCTCGGGCCTCAATCTTAGGTCAACGGAGGAGTGTATGTCTTGTCCGGGCCATGGGCCGAACGTGACCACGGGTTCCCCTGGATGTTCTCACTGGTGCAACTGGGTACCTCACCTGTCCTGGCCTGAAACACGCGACTGCTTTGGATGCAAGATGATTGATGGCGGAAAAAATGGAGATTTCAATACTTCCGAGATTTTGCCATAGAAGAGGCTGATGTTTGCCATGGTTTTGTGGAACGAATACCACTTGAGATGCAACTTGTAGAGGTCCTTTTGTGTTGCGTCACAAGTATGCCTATGCCCACTTTTTTTTGTTTGGCAGGCTTTACCATGTATGG
Organism: Breviolum minutum Mf 1.05b.01; assembly: GCA_000507305.1. Lineage (NCBI taxonomy): Eukaryota > Dinophyceae > Suessiales > Symbiodiniaceae > Breviolum > Breviolum minutum. The sequence continues at coordinate 2,844 of DF239828.1, forward strand.
TACATTGTACAGGTTTTAAACATGGAGCTTTTGGGAACCCTCGCTTTTGCTGTTTGGCCGCCAGTACAGCATGGCTTTGAGCAATAGCTTTGGGTGATCCGAAGGGCGAAAATGAAGTCTGGTCTGGAGACAACTTGAGAAGGTAGGAAAAAGACATTGTGGATGCATGCTAAAATCAAGATCAACATGAAGAAACCTGAAATTGGTACTTTCCTACAAAAATCATCCATTTCCTTACGAATTCTTTACTTCAAGTTTTGCGGGGGCCCTTCTTTTTGAGACCTATATTCTCGAAAAAAGACATGGTGACTCTAATTTGGTGAAACATTATGATTCACCCAGATGTGACTATTATGAACCCGGCATCAGGAAAAGGTTCCTTGTTTCGATGATCAGTTGATGAGTGTGAATTTACCCCAAAGGTCTAATGTCAACTAACTGACGTCAATATGGGAAGAGCTAAGGAGCTGGAGGAAATAGAGATGATGTATTCCAAACCAAACAGGAACCACAAGCAAAATCACCGGGTACTCGTGGCCCATTGTTCATCCTCTGACCTTAATAATAACTGGATGATTTAAGTATGATCAACTGGATCCTCAGTCATCTGTGTCTGGGATTTTTTTTTGGGGGGGTCGCTAGGGGGTATTGAATACGAACTCAAGATTTTTTTCCAGTGATGTTTTAGGGGTTGGCAGATTGGGGGACATCAAACATAGAAAAATAAAAAGTCCACCGTGACCACGTGAGTAGTTCAATTTTTTTAGTAGATGATTTGGGCTTTTGCCAAATGTATTCCTTTCCTTTCTGAAATTTTCTGAGCTTGCGCAGAAGGACCCAGTCCTTCAAAAGTTTTGTAAGGCTTCCCCCCAAAAAACTCCCCAAGCTTTGAACAACTGCATAGACGTATGGTATATTTTACCTACATGAATGGTACGGTAAATGTAAAGTGAACCTACAATCATCCCATGGATTCCTACGGCAGCCCAACGGCCGTGACCAACGTCCAACGTAAGGCCACCTTGGTGGCCATTTCACCGCCGACGGCCTGCGCCTTGGTGTTGACACATGCATATGCTGGCCTCTGGGCGCCTCAATTTTTGGAGGCTGGGCTCTTGGGGCGGAAGGGAAAATTGCTTCCTTGGGAAGGAAGGAAGGAAGGAAGGGGGGGGTGTTTTCTGATGGAAGATTTTTTTTGTTGGGAAACGAAGATGTTTGTTTTTTTTTTTGAGGAAGGAACGGGGGAATGGACTTTTTTTTTGAATTTGTTCATTTGGTGACTCCTTGAATAGCTGTCCACTAAAATTGGGGTCCAAGAAGGATGACATCAACCGGGATTCTGCGACTATCCATTCATGGTTAGTTACCCTCGTTTCTACTTAGGCTCCAGTGCAATATGACCGGTTACAAGGAGACAGAGAAACCACTTGGAGGATCACCCCACTTAGTACGTACTTAGGGCCACCCACACTTATAAGCCAAAAACAGGCCATTCGGAAGGGGTCCCAGAACCCATCTTAGGGGAGGAAAACGATTACCATAGTTCTTAACCACTTATCCAAGTCATGGGACGATCCTCCAGGGCAGAAATCAGGACATTTCTTAAAAACCACACAGCTCTGAGGCTAAAGGCTTATACCCTTGGGTAGTGTATCAGGTGGGTCGCTTTTTGGCTATCAAAAAATCGGTGTTAAAAAAAAAACCCTAAGCATTGAATGATCTAAGAAAAACAGGATGTGTCTCACTTCGGAGTGTCTTTTTTTGGGGGAAAAGTATCGGATTAGATGCGAAGCAGTGATGCCTTCCCCCGAGCTTCCAGGGCTCGTTTAATGGTTTCGTTGGAATTGGGAGAGTTAGTTTTCCAGATATAGATTCAAAACCAAAGAAAAGTATTTAGCCGCTTCATATCAATGTATACATGCAGTTGGTGAAGTCATGTTGCAAAATCATCATTTTTCAGGTTCAATAAGTTCAATTGTTTAGCTTTTTCTGGGGGCTGTATTCTTGGCATTTGAGGTGAAATTGCTTCCATTTTTGTTGCCAATTTGATGGTATCAAAATTCTCCTCGTTGAATGCATTGGGGGGCCCCGAAGCATCAGCCGCGTCAAACGTATCCTCAGATCCAACAAGAAAGGCCATGATGAAGCAGATTCCTGAGCAGCTCTGGCAAGCGACGGACAGTACCTTGGCTGCTTGGAGGATGGTGCTTGACTTGATACGGATTTGTTGGTTGATTGGTCAAGGGGTCATTAGAAAGCCACCCCCTCCATTTTTTGGGGGGAATCAAACTTGATTCCCAAAATTTATGGTAGTCTTTGAGGGATTTTCCGAACATCATAGTGCATGAAGTTTGGGTTGCTAACACATCGACCCCTGTTGGTTGAAACGGAAATAAAGACGAACTTAAACTGGAAGCCGGGAGACATCTTCCCTACAGGAGGTTGGATAGAGATCTGTGAATTTGCAAGGAGTGCAATGATAATGAATACTGAGTGAAATTTGAAGGAGATACTTAGTATATGGATACGCAGTTGACCATACGTTGCCTAGCTACTGATGAAATTGGCGCTAAGGGCACAAGACCTTTATTGATAGCTTAGAAAGTACGTACTTGCAGTTGGTAAATCCTCAAGGCAATTTGTAATGATTTATGCCATAATACAGATGACTCGAACATTGGCACTGACATGGAGCGTGGAAAAACGAATGCAGCGCAAGGGGTCTCCCTTTTATTCATGGCTTGCTTCATGATGATCCCAAAATACACCCTTTTCAGGTTGCAGCCTATAGGCACTGAAAGGATCTTCCCTACATCGAAACTTTTTGTGAGCTACCTGGAAAACAGCGGTTGTTGTTAATTTCCATCAACTCTACCCCCAGAACCAGAAATCCAGTTGCCTAAATGAATGGTACACCATGTTTAAACAAGTAGAACGAAAATGGTTTAAAAAATAGCTTCTCCATTATGAGTACATTTTATCTGGTACCTTTTTTTCGAGGTGGCTTTAAATAGTTAATACATGTTAATACCTATATCGATGATGCCCACTTGGAAAAGATTCTGGGTCATATTTTTTTGGGAGCCTCAAGTACCACTGAGTGGAATAGAACGTAAGATTTGGGCAAATTGTAGGGACGGAAACCACATACCTCACACCCAGAAAATTAGTTTAGTATGTTTTTTTCTCTGAAATTCAGTTTTATATTATTATAATTTGCCCCCAGATGACAAAAAATCCAAAAAAAACACAAAGCACACAGGACCTGGGGCCCGTGATTCCTATCTTCAAGGTTTGGTTTGGGGAATCTAAGATGGTCCTGAATCGACTGCATCCAAAGGGGGGACGTTTTTTTTTTCATTTGAAGGATGACCCCCCTAAAGTTTCGGGAAGATGAAACTTCTGATTGCTTGCAATGTATGTCAAATTCTGAGTCTTTTGCTTTCAAAAACCCAATTTGTTTTGGTTGTTTTTTGTTGTTTTTTTTGAGTTTTGGGAGTCTTTCCATCTTAATTTCGGTCAGGAGCACTTCGGTAGGAAGGATGGCCCCGAAAACTCCAAGTGGTACTTAGATGATCATCACATGTAGTACGTGGCAGTTTGCTTAGCATAAAAACCATAAAGAACCCAGGGAGTGATCATGTAATAAGATAGTGATCATGGGCTTCTTCAGCCCTTTTTCTGTATTTTTATGGGTGGTGGCAACTCAAATATTTTTTAGATGTTCATCCCTATTTAGGGTTTGATGATCCAATGTCTGACTATAATTTTTCAGATGGGTTGGTTCAACCACCAACTAGTTTTCTATAAGGCCTTGTTTTCTGTTGCGGTAAAGAGCACCGTAGACGCCCAGGGGAAAGTCTGTCTTGTTGATGGCTGAGGCGTGGCATGTCGTTGGGCTTTAGCCTTGCACCTCGGTGGTGGGCAACTGCCTGACATGTTGAGGGAGGCAGTGCAGCAGTATGTCATGCGCCAGGCAGGGTGGTGTTCATTTGTGTGGGTGTGGTGGATATGTTGGAAGATTTGATGAGGTTTGGTTAGTTGGTGATGGTGATATGTATATATATATATATATACATATTTACACATTTATAAGTGGGGTGAACCGAAAAGACTGGGTGCAACTTGGGATAACGCCAATAAGGTACACGCTACTTAGAATGGAAGATTTAGAGGGGGTTTACCTTTGCCAAGGCTAATTAATTATTTAGTAAAAGAGCATTCCAGGCGCCCATCATCCTAAGTGGGAAAAATACAACCCCCCAAAATGGACACAGCCTAAAGCAGCTTAACATAGCCATTGTGAGGTTGCCAGCTCAATGGAAAGTAGTATTCGAACCACCTGAAAAAAAACATTTTGCGGCCAGGGGTTGCTGTACATTGTGGGAGATTTCCAACATTTTTTTTGGTAAGGCATGTTTTACCCACTATTTTTCCTCTTAGGAAAGCAGATCATCATCATCATTCTCCCACCTTTCGAGGCCAAAGCCTTGGACCGCAAGGTGGGCAAAACGCTGAGATTTATGCGCCGTTTTTTTTTTTTGATTTTGGGCATTCAGAAGCGAACCTGTTTTGGGGGAAGTTTTTGCCAAAAACACTTGGAATCCTAGGTGGTGGTTTCAAAGATTTTTTTGGAATTTTCATCCTGAAACTTGGGGACATGATCCAACTTGACTAATATTTTTCAGATGGGTTGAAACCACCAACTAGACAATCTTTTCAACCAGGTTTTTGTTGGCGCGGGTTTGAAGGAGGCAGTTGTGGTGTGAATCCCCATAATTCCATATAATCGAATGCCAACAATGACTCACATTTCGACAGGCTGACAGGAAGCCCAAGTTTCTGTAAAGCATAGTGCAACCCTCCAGCAAGAACATAGCAAACGGGGAAATTCGTGCATGGGATTTTACGAAAGGATAGGAGTTTTCGTTGGAATGCCAGAGGGTTGCGTCATGTTTGTTCGGCCCATTTTTGCCGTTTCGTTCTTCGCCGTGGGGGTTGGTGGCTTCGTCGTCGATTCACAGGCTGATTTGGATGAAACCTCTTTGATTGCAGCATGCCGGGGAGCCCACAAACTTTAGGATTGTCAGTTGCCAAACAGGCTGGAACATCGGAAAAAACATGGTTTTCTTTGGATTGGACAAAATATGATCACAGGAATCCAGGGAAAATGCCATGTGGATGTTGTTGAAATATGAATGTTGCTTCAAAACTAGGAATACTAGGCAACCTAAGGAGCTACACTCCGGTTTATGCCTAACATAAGTGGCTGGGACATCCACCATGAATGAGTCGATGTATGTATCTCCTATGGTCCAAATGGTGGGTTTTCTAGCCAGCTGTGTTAGTTTACATCCATTTGACTGAGGTATTTCTGACATGTGTGGCCCCTAAGGTCAAGGTGTGGCAGCCTTGCTCATGCCAAACTGTGGTCCTAAGAGCATGGAGAGAGGCCACGACTTGGAGGGTGGATTTAAAAATCCGGTTGTTTTGACTTAGAATGATGTGGTTCAAAAAAAATGAAGTGGATGATACAAATGATGTAATTTCCCGTGAAAACCAACAGAAGTGAACAGTTTACAAATTGTTTTTTGGGGGGTAGTACCCTCCCTGAAACTAGCAGCTCGCCTCCAAAAATGGTGGTTTCCAATAGGAATCTCCTTTTTCAGGGGCGAAAATGTTAGTTTCAGGGAGGGTACAGTAAATCCTCAAACTACCACAACTTTACCAACAGCTCGACCCACCATTTGATGATCTTACAACTCTAAGGACTCCAGGGTTGGAGCTGCCTTTTCCGAATCCTTTTCGAAGGGGGAGATCCGATAATTTTCCGGCGGTTGCTGGAAAATTACACATTTTTCAGTAGGAAATACAGGAATTACAAGATTCAAAGGATCCATTTTTTTTTTAAAGCTATGTTTTGGATCTCATCCACTAACAGTCACCACCAGGAGTATTACGAATCTTGAGTAACCTACACCTGGTATTTGCCACGATTCCATCCTGGGGCTACTCGGGTATCCACCGGCTCTTTGAGACATCTGCAACAAAAATTTGGATCCACTTTCCCAACAAAGTATGTTTGTGGGAGAAATCTCCGGGTTTTTCCCCTTTTGCTGTTTTGCAATTTCTTCGATCCTGAGACGAGAGTTTCCTTTGCATTGTTTCTTCACAATATGTTTTTTGTTGTTGCTCAACCAATGGTTGGTTGGTGCTTCATGGTTAAGCCTATTACCCAGAGCAGCCCACCAACCATTGAATCATTGGAAATTGGGATCAGCTGAACCTTGGGAATTGCGATGAATCTCCCAATTCAAAAGAATTGCTGTAATATCATACTACTAGTAGTCCTTAAGAGATCATGTCTTTTTTTCCTTACCTTATGTAAGCCAATCCGGTGATGTTTTTCACCAGGCCGCATGGGAGATTTTTCGCAAACTTAACCAACCTTTCGTTGTTTTTTCCTTGGTATGATCACCAAGCAATACGTCTTCCTCCCCCAAAGTTGGTGGAAATAAGCCAGTAGTCCCCCGAGTTCACTAACGGCTGGAACTCCAAACTTGGTGGTTTGGGTCGATGTGTCTCCTCGGAACCAAGGGGGCGATTTTCAGGTTCCATATTAGTTTCCCGGCAGCGTAGGGTTCAAAAGCAGTCAACTTTTTGGGTTGAAAAGATATATCAGATTTGAGTTGCGAGGTGTTGAAGATCTCCTCATTTCAGAAGATTTTTGTGCTAAGCAGTTGAGTTTACTTAGTGAATATCCCTTTTGCAAATAAACATGATATATATATATATATGTATAATTGATATATATATATATATACATATTATACATATATCTGACATACATCTTCAACCAATCGCTGAAACCTTAAACGAGTCGCCGGCCTCGTCTCGGCACAGATGCTTTGGAAGTCCTGGAAGCTGGACTAGGAAGTGGTCCAGTGTGGCTAGAGGTTTTCGGGCTGCAGATTCGATGATTCGGAAGGGGGATTCGATGGAAAACAACATGTCCACATCGAATCTGAAGGAATCCAAGGAAATCTGATTTGACAAATGATGGTTGAAATCTCCTGTTCTTCAGTTGGGGTTATTTTTTTTGAAAGTGAGGCCTGGCAGATTTTAGGGGATATAAAAACATGACCATTGGGGGGGAATTTTGCACAAGGAGTTTGATCTAACTTCTGAAACCCACCACCCGAGAGTTGTTTTAGAGATTGTTGATTTTCGTGGGGTGAAAATTGATCCATGGATTTTTTTGGGAGGTCGATTTTTTTTGTTTGGGTGAAATCGATGTTGGAATTCTTGAGGTCAATTGGCTCAATTTTTGGGGCAAGTTTTTTTTTAAAATGTAAATCCAACTGGGATAGAGAACTCTTGTGAAACATCAGAACAGAGAATCTGATCCCAGACTTGAGTTTGGTTAATGATTCAATGATCCACCCCAGCATCATGATCATCAAAAGGTTTTTTTTTTTGAAAGACGACAGATGTTCTATTCCATTCTCACATGGTGCAATATGTATGTCTACAATGATATTAACATACATATAGGCATATATATATACACATTTTTGCATGTACAGTTTGTTACAGTTATATATTTATGTATCAAAGGATATACTGCATACGATACAATGGGCAAGTAAAAGTTCAATCAATCTCATTTCATTTGCCCCTTCGCCAAACCCTGGCTCAGGTCACTGGCCCCAGGGCTGCCCACGTCCATTGCGCGCTGAAGCACGTAGAAACAGCAGCCATGTCGGCCGCCGGGCATACCTTGGCGGAGCACTTGGGGCGGAAGCCACGCTTGGCACGTGGCTGGGTGTGTTGAGTTTCTTCTTGGCCAAGGGCCAAGGGGTGAAAGGTGAAGGTTTCAGGAGCCTCGTTTTTTTTTTTTCTGGGCTGGTCTGACATATCTATCTAAAATCCTTTGCAGAAAAGGGGGGATGGGATGGTGAAGTTCACCAGTAGGTTTCCTTTTTGTCTTCTATTTTGTGTTTATTTTTCTTCCTTTAAAATCCCCAGAGTTTCATCGGATACACTGATTTTGGTGCTAACGGTTGATTTATATTTTGTCAACATGCACTTCTTGGAAGCTATTTGAGCATTGACCAAAACCCCTTATCATTTGCTGTATGTAGGAGATTGTACAATCCAGTTGTACAGGGATTATACTAAACTCCTCATGAACCCATTAGTAAAATGGAATATCATAAGGGTTTTGGAAGTTGCTCGTTTGAAGTGGGCAACTACACACTTCATTCATCAGGAATATTATCAGCGAATGAAATGTGCAGCTCCAAATTTCAGATCCCTACAGGATCACATGAAGCAACCAATCTTGTGAAGGCATACTAGGCAAGTTCAATATACCAAAAATGATGTTGCGGTGTGTCAAAGGGTAACGTCCTTTAGATTACCATGATTTTGTTGGGTATCCATACTGTTGATGGAAGAAATCCAGCACCACCTATGATGTATAAAAACCTTGTCAATCATGGGATAGACTGCCAACCTCAACTGGTGTGCAGGATTTCTGAACCATCAACAGTACATATACATATACTTCCACATGTCAATTCTCAGGGGCTGTAGCTTTCTCCCTGCTTGACTGATTACCAAGGTCTCCTTCACGGCTTGGCTAGTCCAGTGCTTCCTTCAGCCACCGTTCCAGCCATGGACGTGACCGACGGATCCAGGTCGCTTGGTGGGTGATAGGGACAACAGAAAAGGAGGGTTGCTACTGTAATTTAGCTTATCTGCATTTATTTGACCCACTGCTAGTTGAGCTACACAAAAACAAGTAAACGTGTACACAGCAATGGATATTGTCCCAACAACGCTCGATGTTGCTGAACACAGAGAGAATGTGATGAGATCGGTAGAGTTTGTCTAGCGTGGCGCTCAAATCAGCAACCGTGCTGATCCCAACATGGCAGCCGCAGCTTTGCGACTGTTTGAGAGATTGAAGGACCTTGGTATTAACATCACTCAGGTTCGTGCTCATACTACCTCCGAGAAGATGCTTTTCGATGAACAGTTCCTTGACTTTCTGGGAAAGTTGACCATTTCACAGTGGCGTCTCCTCGCAAACACTGCTGAAGAGCCTTCGGCACTGAATGCGCAGATCAACATCTATAACCAGTTGGTTGGGAACAGATTGAGAAAGTGCACCCAAGAAAAGGAGGTTATCCAGCAAACCCTTGGAACAAGATGGAGATTCGTCGTGCTGCCCACATTCCCTAGGCCTGACAAGACAAAGACCACAATCACGATGACAATCGAAGGTGTCTCTGAACGTGTCTTTCAGTTGGGGTGCCAGAGCAATAGACTCTTGAATTGTGTCGGGCGCGACAATCTGCGAAACATCTTTCTATACGACGAAGAACCATACTGAAGTATCTTCAGAGAGATTCAACGCGCTGGATCCATCGATGTGTTCCAGAAGGCGTGCCCATTGTTTACAGGGAACTCATCGAACTTTACAACCAGTTGGATGTGATTGTGCGCCAGACAACAAACAAGTCATACAGAATCAAGTCGCGTGATATCATCGCCTTTCTGGAGAGATACACTACAGCGACTGACCTGATTGGCACAAAGAGAGACTGTGGAGAAAAGAACTTGACCCTTGCTTCAGTTTGGATTGACGAACAGCAAGGAAAAGACAAGCAGTGTGAGACAGTTACCGAATCGGAAAGAATCCAAATGTGTGTTGCCAGACCTTCCTTTTGTATATAAAGAATCCCGAGTTGAATGTTGCAGCCACAAAAAGACGATGTTGAGGCGAGACCTGCTGGTGTGTCCACGCAAGGGCCTGAGATATCACGGCGTGTCACTCCTTCAAAAGCATTCAACTGTTTACGATATTTGCGCCAGATACTATAACTTTGCGGAGGACCCTCCTGCATCTTTTAATGCAGTAAGCAGGAATGTTCGAACAAAGCTGGTGGGAACAGTCCAAATGTTGTTCAAGTTACATGGACACCAAAGCGGTCGGGCTGTCCAGCTGCAATTGCTTGCCAGACCTGGGACCAGTTTTCGCAGAACGGGCAGATGTTTGGAATCCGTAGCACGTTCAAACAGGACGGGCCGGTTAAAATGTGGGTGGAAGAAAGGCAAGTATCAAATAGAATTAAATGTATAATTTGAAATGTATTGGAATCATTGTGGCACGAAGGGTCTTTGGCATTGTTTTGGTTTGACATATGATGAGATGTATTGGTTTTCAAAATTCCTGACCATCAGAAAGGTGAGAGAGGTTTTTTTTTGCAAGTTCGGAGCATTGCTCTGATTCGTCTAGGACTTATCCCAATACAGCACGGCGTTGGATCCGAGCCAGATCCCGGATGAAGTAAGAGAGATGGTTCGGAGCCTGAGCGAAGAACATCCTTGCAACTGCAACAGCATTTTGAAAAATGAAACGTTCAAATAATATGCAGATGGTTTGCTTGGGTCGTTTGATAGAGTTTCTGGTGAAGTCTCGTTGCTGGGAATTTCTTTTGGTACATCCAGGCTGAACGCATCGAACGTGAGAGTAAGAGCGGACAGATGCTGGGCAAGGTTGAGTGCGCACCGTAAGTTCCAGTTCCTTTTGGGGGCTTTGCGCAAGTTCCAGAATCAGTTGGGGCTTCTCCCGAGCCACTACCAGTCAAATAGTCAGTTTGGAAGGTCCATGACTAATCTTCACTTTGCACTGAAATGGTGGGACTGGGTGTATCAAGGTACAAGGTATCCAAGTAGAGAGTCTTATTCAATGACCACTGGTGGACCACCAAGATGTAATTCCTTCATGGGGTTCGCTGTCAGAGCTCAGGAATAAAAACCCACGCAGCTTCAAGAAGTATTTCAGGTGTCCTTGCATGGATCAAGATTATGGTCAGTGTCGATACGTTTTTGACATGACATGCAGAAGCACGATTCAGGAGCTCATGGTAATCGCAAACACAGCGCGTCTGAGAAATCAGGTTAGCATGATGGTTAGAACAATCGAAGCAAAGTTAAAGGCTGTTTCTACCAACCAGAAGCGTACGCATCCGCGTTGCCCCAAGGCAATGAGAACAGAGCAGCAACTTGATCCATTGCGACGCCATCCTACTGATGTATGTTGCCCCGAGTGCGAACATCCATTTTGCACGGACTGCCTTGATCAAAATGGAATTCCACAAAATTTAATAGAAAATAACGGTGCAAATAATTTGATATTTAACAACAATTTCAATCATCATTTACACCTTTTTTTCCTGAACATGAAACTGTTAATATGAAGATTCAGCTACAATAACAATAAATATTTTCGATTACATATATGCAAGTAAATAATAAAATTTTCATTTTTAATTACATTAATAATTATATTTTATGTTTACTATTCAAATAAATAATAAAGACAAAACAAAATTAATAATTGAATACCTTATTTTTCAAGACGGTAAAATATGAAATTTCAAAGGATTTTTTCATGAATGCAGTGATGAACATAGTTTTGCTGAATATACTAAAAAGACAAATAGTGAGAATGCTTTTTTGTTTTTAGAAGATGTATGATATATCCAACTTAATCTTGTTAATAATCTACCTTTTAATTTACAAATATGCAATATTTCTATACGATAATAGTAATGTTGTATTCTTTCAACTTTATTTGAATATAATAACAAATTATTTCTATATTTTTTCATGTGGTATTTTTTTGTATTACTATAAATAATTTTTGTCAATGTCATTTTGAATATATGACTTAATTCTAACATATTACTTTTTTTAAGTTATTTTATTTAATGAATCAAATAGTTATTATATTTGTCTTTAATTTCAAAAATTATTAATATGATTATTTTGAATGAAATTATTTTTTCTCCATATATTCAGTTCAATATATCCATAATAATTTTCATGTATTAGAAACTGAAAAATTGTTAATTCATTGTCTTATAAAAAACTATTACCGTAGCCATTTTGGCTCAAGTTTGTTATCTTATGATTTGAGCATTTCGAAGTGGCGCAAAAAACAAAAAATGACATCACTGCAGGTGTTGATGAATGATGTGAATCTAGACCCCAAAGGCAATGAAGATTTGCCCGAAGGTGTCAGTGTTCCGCAGTGCAGTTCCGCGGAGACACTTTGTTCAGAAAACACCGTTGTCGAATGTGTCAATGCTTGCGTACAAACAAGTGCTCTTGTTTCAGCTGATGATCACAAAGGCAACATCGAACTTACAGAAGAAAACCTGAAGATCTACACCCCCATGCCAGAAAACATGTTCCTGCCAAACAATACGACTGATTCAACAGATGCGTGTTCGCCTAAAACTGAGTCGCTTGCAGAAAAACGTTACATTGAGTCATGGAGTCCAAAGTATGTGGTGTGTGTAGAAGAAACTTGGAATGGCCACACTACTGACACTCTCCGCGAAGATCTTTTTGATACATTACTGCGCCAGAAAGTGAAGTACAATGAGCTCCAAGAGCTGTTCTTCACAGGGCGATATGAAAACGAACAGAAAGAGTTCGAACACATGGAAACACTGGAGTCACCACAAGATGAATTGAGACAAGCCAAAGGCAAATCAAGCAAAGGCACGTCGTTGGTTAAAGATCATGCTGTGCTTAAAGCTGAACTTGGCACAGTCCTCCTTGATTTGGAAGCTGTGTAGAATGTAGGGGAGATTTTTCGACCCAGTTATATATTTTGTTTTTTTAGCAAGCCATTATCTTTAAGGATACCTATGATCCGGATCGGTGGTAGTTTCAAACACAAAAGGAAGGTTGAGGGTGGGGGAAGGGAGACCAGTTTTTTTTCCTAAATCCTCAATCGTTTTGATTTGTTTTGATTTTTGATCCTCAATAGTTTGGCCTTCAAATCCTGTGAGTAGTTGGGCCATTCCAAGCCTCAGTTTTGCAGCCAAATTTGAGTCCAAAAGTCATCATTTATGGCTTCATTTCCAAGGCGGTGAATTTTGACGTTTTGTCGTGCAGATTGTATCTTGCAACTAGCACGGACAAAACAATCCACCGCAGCACTGGTACACTGACTGCTCACCCCTTTCACTAGCGTACTTCCCCCCAGATACAAGGCCTTACTAAGGGCCTATTAATCATTTGTTTCCGTTGAAAGCCTTTTTTGGACCACTCTTTCTGAAGGCGGTCACGTTCGGGAGGGGGATTAGAACTTGTGAACATTTTGAACATGGAAACAAATTTGTTGTGAATCATCACATGTCCCCTTTAAATGTTTTTTGCTCGGTCAGATCAAGCTCTAGGGGAAAACAACCCGCATGTGAGCATGTGAAGCAATTGAAAAAAGGGCGCTTGGTTGTTTAGGATATATTTATAGGGCATGAAATGCTACCCAAGTTATCATAGGGTTATAGTTATATACTATGATTCCGGTAATAGGTGGGAGGAATGATTTAATCTCCCACAAGGCTACCCTACCACTTTTTACAAGAAGCTGAAAAATCTGTTGAAGTTATATAGGGATTATTTCACAATGACATAAGGATTCCCATTTTCAAACCAACCAGGATTTCTAGGCTGTTGGGTGGAGCTAAGAAGAGAGGGGTTTTCATGTATTTTACGTTCCTAAATGAGGAACTATTGGGAGCCCCAGAATCCTCAAAATCCCAGGGCAGAATAGATGATGACGTTCAGTGTTTCTTGATTTCTTTGTTGTTGGATCCAAACTCACACCTCCAAAATACTGGTATTTGGATGTATTTGGAAAATACATCATTCCGGAGGAAAGTATCCGGCCGTGTTTTTTCTTGTGGCTCATGTGGGTATTTTTGTGGTCGAATTTCCTTCCTCCAGGTTTGCAGGGCTACGTTCCTTGCTGCTGCCAAGTGTGAAACCTCCCAAAGAGGAGGAACGATTTTCTTGCCAAGGATTAATGGACTGATTGAGTAAAGGTCAGTTCAAATTTGAGAAAAGGCAAAACGGTAAATCACCATTGCACCACCATTTGAGAGAATTTTTTTTACTTTTTCCAAACATCTCAAGCAAATCCAAGTTTGACAACAAACATGAGCACGAACCGAGCGTAAAGTGTACAATTTCTTTTAAGATTCTGCAAGAACATTTTCTTCCACAACTTTATTTTGTTTCTTCAACAAGAAATCCGCGCTATTTTCAAGTTTAAACACAAAAAAACATGATGAAAAAAACCCATCATCGTTTGCAACCCGCGTTTTTTTTTCTCCGAAAAAAAACTCGTTGACGATTTCCTCGCTCCCCAGGAGTTTCCAAAGACCTTGGCCGCGGGTCGTCGTTTGAGTAGTTTTCTGAAACGGAACTCGCGTTTCTCGGAGGTGAAGCAGCATGGAGCTCTGGTGGAACCTCGGTACGTTTACAGCCACTTGTTTTTTTTTTTTTTTGTTGTTGTTGTTGTTGTTTGGGATACTTGGAGGATCATACCAGTAAGTGCATGGTTAATAACCACGGTGATCGTAACGCAATTGTGCCCTAAAATTGCCTGATCATTCAGGTTTGGGAATTATACTAATGTGCCTAAATAGCTTGGAGGATCATACCATGACTTGTAAGTGGTTAGTAACCATGGTGAGTATGTAAGTCCCCTAAGTAGGGTTGTAGCACCCCCTTCCTGGGGGTTAATGACTACTTACTAAGTGGGGGCCCACCCTCCAAGTTCCGGGGAGGTTGGTTGGGGGTTTTGGGCTTCGCTCCAAATTGGAAGGTAGTGAAATGATTCTAAGGAAATCTTACTAAAGGCTATACAAAAGTGACCATTTTTGGTGCTTACTGAAATCCTGCGGTACTTGGGTCATCGTGGAGACCTCAAAATTTTAGAGGTGAAGTTAGTTGACATTTGCTATATTTGCTGTTTTTTGTCGATGCTACTTTGTGCCAAACAAAAATTGCTAGTACTGAATTTTGTAGCGTGCCGTTTTTTGCGAAATTGTGCTGGCAATTTTTTTTGGCCTGTAGTCTTTTTGTAGGTTGCTATGTTGCGAAAACTGTGTTAGCAATCCTTTGCCGGTAGTCTTTGTAGTTTGCAGTTTTTTGGAATGGTGAACACCTCTCGCTTTTTATTGCCTGTAGTCTTTGCTGAGCAGTGGAATAATTGAACAGCAGTGGGGGATCAACATTAATCTGGGGTTATAAAACCTTATACTTCACTGCAAATCTATATGATGTTCACCCCTTTCGCTCGTGAGGCCATGGTTCTCAAACAGCCTGACGCCGACATTCCCGAGGCAGGCCCTTGGTGGGCCTTTTGGGGGGGAAATTTGGGGGCCAAAGAGGTGACCAAGAAAGAGGACTGGAAACCCGAAGCAAGGGAATCGGGTATATTATGAGGTGCTAGGAGATTTTTCCTGCTATGATTTTTCTGGTTGGATTCATTTGTTTGTTTTGTTTTTTTTCTGCGCCAATGGAAGCGCCGAAAAGGTTGGTTGATGGAAGGGGATGACATCTTATCCTCTATGTAGTATGAAGGGAGTATGAAATGGTCTGTGAAACAAGAATGCCAGAATCCCACATGGGTGTTTCCGTAAACACCCCAAAATGATCATTTTTAGTAGGAAAACCCATGGTTGTTGGGTACCACCATTTTAGGAAACCCCCACATAGAGAAATGAAGCTGAAAAAAAATAATGAAAAACCTATATTTCCTCCCCAGGTGCCCATGGTCTTCATTCTAGATGACGAGCTGACAATGATGATGCCTGGAGAAGAAGATGCAGGTGGCCCCCTTTGCGGGGAAATGGGGAGGTGAAAAAAAGTTCATTTCAATGTCAGGATTTTCAGTTGACGCTTTTCCTTCAAGATTGTCTAACATATATATATGTATATATTTATACATATGAATTAAGTATGACAATGTACAAGCCACATAAACCAATGAATTTGGGATCGTTTCCGCAGGATGTTTTTTTGACGAAAAATCCTGTAAGAAAATAGGATAAACATGGACGAGCAATAGATATATCATATATATATATGTATATACCAATTTATATTGATGACTGATGAATCCGGCGATTTTAGTTGATACAGCTTTTCTTTGCAAAAACACAAAATTGAATACAGTAGGATACAGAGTGAAAAAAAAACATGGGGATAACTCCTGGAACTTGTGGTTTAAAAAGTTTTACATGAAATGGATAGCAAAACATAGCAAAACTATTTCTAGTTTTTGAACCATGAGACAATCCACCAGGTCTACGTTTACATCCAGATGCAGAGCTGTGACTTGGGCAACCGTTCAACAGGGCGTGGGAAGGGCGCCCGGTTCTAAACTCCCATGATTTCCATGTACCGGGGGATGGTCATCAACCCAATAGTAGGGTTTTATATACCTATTATATATATAAGGATTCCCTATTAAAGGTGGCATTTTCCCATCTCCAATATGGGGAGTGGATCGACCCTCGCTTCACATGATGTGAAGCCACCCGAAAAGGGAGATGATCCAATTTGACTTGCGCATATGTTTTCCAGGGGAGGGTCTAAGAATAAAGCAAGTTTCTTTTTCCCACCAAGAATGGGACACATTACGTTGGCAATGGTGCTAGGACACCAATCCTCTATCCTGCAGGATTTCAGGGTCACGAAATGTCAGATTTCAGACATCTGGCCCTTCCAAAAACTAATACATTTGGCCCATGAAGACCTAGCTTATGGTTTGGTGTGCGCTATCCAAATCCATCTATACTTATATGATAAAAACGAAGTGAAGCCATGTTTTTCACACATCAATTTCGGGGCGGGAACTGATTTTGGAAGAAACTTCTGGATTTGGTTCAAAGAACCGAACTTTTCAAGAGTTCATACTTTGACTCTTAGGACCATGGGACTTTTTCCAGGGTGACTGTCAGGTATTCATGCTTAGACACCAATGTATCTGTGTATCTGGTTGAACTCTTTCATGATGAAAAACCACGGAGGCATGACTTGGAGGATCATCCCAGGATTCGTAAGTGGTTCGTAGACCCCATTTATAAGCCATTGAGGCCATTTGGAAGGGGAATAAGCCTACTTAGGGAACTTACTAACCGTGCTTGTGAACAACTTATAAGTCATGGGATGATCCTCCAAGTTGCCGGTAGATGGAAAGCAAGGGGTGGGGAAGCCAACATTTTGCCCTTCATTTGCTTGGGTCGCCTACCGTGCGCTTCTTTGACAATTTATCTGTGCAAAATCCATGACCCTGGAGTGTTATTTTTTTGGTTAAGCTGTTCATCTTCATGATTTTTGGGATGATGCTTGTTATATGATGCGATGAGCGAAGTGTTTCCCTTCAATAAAAAACAAGAAATCATAAAAATCTAAGGCTACGCCCCCCCCAATGCCACCACCCCCCCCCCCCAAAAAAAAAATAGCCGGCCTTATTAGGATTTATTAGGTACCCTTAGATTTCCCATGAAAAAAACCCATCTTTGGAAACTATCCACCGTTATCCCATACGATCTGTTTTGAACCTTGGATCGATTCCGGGAGGCTTCTGTTTTGGTTCGGAAGTCGTGGGGACAAGTTTTAGGGTGCCTGCCATCCTCTAGAAAAGAAGCCTCCTGATAGGGGGTGGGGTGGGGGGGGTTATAGGTTGTTACACGGAGAATTTACATCAATTTACATCAATTTACATTTTTCAAAAGAAACAAACCTTAGGGTAATTGGAGCATCATTCCGTCCAGTATTTTTTTGGGGGATATGTGATTTTTGGATTCAAAGAAAAGAAAAAAAGTCCAAAGAATGGCCCGACATCCTCAACCAAAACATCCTTCGCCAGCGGGTCTTAGCCTCAGCCAACACGAGGTCTGGTTGGTTGCTGGCCAAGGAGGGCACCCTAGCACCTCGGTTCCAAGGATGAAAGTTGTCACGTACAAGATGGGCCCCAGAAACACCAGTTCCAAGTAAGGGTGGTCCATAACTCCACTTATTTTGAGGTGAAAACATAACTCCATTTATTATTTTGGGGTGAACAAACATCAGTTATATATATATATATATATGTGAAAACTATTTCTAAGGCCATTTATAGGGGTATTTTCACCCTATCTATAGTTGGTAGGGGCCCCACCTTGTATGGAAAGCCTTTGAAAGTCATTATATACCTTTTCGAAAATGAACGAATGCCCCCTGACAAACAGTGGTTGTAAAATAACATTCCCTATATGGGATAGCAGATTTTCAGAGGCTATGTGAAACTTCCAGGGAGTACACCCGAAAATGAACGAATGAATCACTGAAAAAGGATTATTTCAAAAGGAAAGTCATTTTGCAGACATGTTAGTTTTCGGGCGGAGATTGTCGCTCATATTTTTTGTTGGGACGAGTTTCCTTTTGAAGGACGCATTGTGTTATAGTTGAAACTCAAGTTTAAACAGACTTCACGTAGCGTTTTCTTGTGGGAACGCTTAGAAGAATGATTATGATTTCGCTTCCATCAAAATGGACAGCTGATTGCAACAATTCCATATTTTTTGTATAGGTGAGTTGATGAAATATCATTACCCTCCAGCCAACGAACTAAGTAACCACATACGTATGTATGTACGCACAGGCATACTGTACATTCCATATTATTGAAAGATAAGATTATTTGCAAAACAGGAGATACGGTCAAATACCAGGCCATGACCCAACATAATATAACATAACATCAAACACGGCATGACCTTGCGACCATACGTTATGTCACATCACCTTCCATATTCGTTTGTTTACAATACATTCTATATTTGTATATTGTAGCAATGCCAGTGAGTACGTTTGAAGCAGAAACTTTCAAATTGAGCTTGATAAGATTTAATAAATTCACCCCACATCATTGCAAGATCGCCATTTTATCCTGATTCTTCGAGCAAGTCGGACCTCAAGGGCACGTTTTTTTCTTTTAAAGCCGAGTCCAAAGGGAGGAATTGATGGGAATCACCGGACGCCTTATTGGGAACCCTATGCTTTTTTTTTTCTGGAGTCATTTAGGATTTTAAGAGTCATAAGTGGATTTTCCTCTTGAATTTTTGGGATCTGAAATTGATATCTCCCCTCAAGAAATTGAAGGAATACACCTCAACAATTATCCATCAATTTTCACTTTTTTTTTCATCTTGTGGCATCAACTATTTACACCCCGGAAGATTAACATGGAACATATTCATGGAGGTTTGGAAGATCATTTTCCTTTCTAAATGGGTGATGGCTGTAGGTTCCATGTTAATCTTCCAGGGTGTATCATCAACAAACCCCCTTAGCAAAAAGCACTCAACAGCGAAGTTTCGAAAGGTGCTGCGACTTCCTGCGCAGAAAATCTCCGAGATTTGCGTGGAAACAGGCCGTCCTTATATTTGCGGGGGGAAGGAGTTTGGAGACAGAGGAAGCAAATGGGGAAGAAACTCCAATGAACATGGCAATCAGGGTGGTGGTTTCACAGATTATTCAATTTTTACACTGAAACTTGAGGACATAAATGATCCAATTTGACCAATACTTTTCAGATGGGTTGAAACGACCAACTAGCAATAGAACACGACTGTTTGAAGATGTATTTTCCTATTGAACATGAACGTGTTTCATTTCCATGTTGGGTTACCAGAAAGGTAAATAGGGTAATTTCACCAAGCAAAAAAGGATGCCACTCCCAGCTAGAAGTATAGTCAAACCTTGTGGCGAAATGGTTGCACCAGTGTCAATGTTTGAAATACATGTGGGATCTTGTGGGAGGAATTTGGAGTTCTTGTCTGTGGAACTATACCAACTAAAGACGAATTGATCCGCAATCAACACACGTGGCCATCACTGCCTCCCTAAAGGGCGGCTTTGTACAGGGGCTTATCCAAGAAAGATACAACACACCCCTAGACCCCAGGCAACCGGAAAGCTTTTTATGAAAGGAATCCCTTGATAGATTATTATAGATTGTTGATTATGTTCCAGTTAGTATACTGATGGCTTTACTGACCCCATGGCACAAGGCCAACCCCACGGTTGCGTTGTTTCTGTAACTCTAAGACTCTAAGCGGTTGACATACTTGGCAGTTGATTTCAATCTGACTACGTTTTTTTTTGGCCATCTCGGAAACCGGAAACCATCTCGACTTGGGTGGAACAGTTGTTGAAACCCTGCTACCTCAGCACTTCCACCAAGGATGCCCTGGTTCTGATGCTGTGACTGTTGGGAGACTCAAATTATAGCGACCGAAAACACGAGTGACCTGGGCCCCCAACTGGTGGGGGAAATGGGACCCCTTTTATTTCAGGGAGATCTATATAGGTTGGCGATTTTTTCAAATTTGGCCAGATGGATTCATTCATTCATCAACCATACTTTTTCTTGGTGATTCCTCACCACAACGTGTGACATTCATCGATCGCGAGTTCCTGTGAGACATGTCATGTCGATGGAGAAAAATCATAGGCTGGGGAGGAAGAATCACCAAGGTTAGCCTGGATATTTGGGCTAATTCCAGGATTACTTTCCGGGTAAAGTTTCAGGGAGGGCATCTTCCAGAAAGAATATCCATCAACAAAGTATTATTGTAATAGGGGAGGAAATAAGGGGTGGGCATGGGGGCACTCGGCATAGATTTTTCACGTTGACTGGTGCAATACCCCAGAACCCAGTCTAGAAATCCGTCACTAGAATTCCGGGTATCTCCCTTCCGCGGTCAAGTTTATTATGAAGAATGTTATAAGGAATTTCTCCCAAACACTTCAGGATTTTGCAGATGGGTATAATTCATTAGATTCTTTATCCCAAGAAGTGTGTCTACATTAGATAGGTCTCACCTCCAACTTTTCTTTGAGATTAATGGCAGAAATCTTGCACTAGTTACTACTCGCTTAGGTCGACTCTGTTGAACTGCCACCTTTTGCTGGACGCTCGGCCCGAAACTTTCACGCCCAAGATCAGTTCAACCACCCCGAAGAAGAGGGTGGTTTCTTCTCAGAGTTTTTACTTTTCAAAATCCTCACCAGGTTCTTCCCAGTGACCCTTTTGGGTGTTTTAAGTGACCTTTTCAGGGGCTAAGTGACCTCCATTTGGGTGATCAAAAGGTCACTTGGAAGAAGCTGGCAGGCAATTGTTAGTTGGCGGTTTACTATTTTCAGAATCCTCGCTTAGAAATGGAGGTTCAGTTGGGACCTTACCATCATTACATAATGGATCTGATATTTCATATACTCTACTCTGAACTTCGACCACCTACAGCTCCTGAATATATGTATATTGTATGTACATAAATATGCATGTATATGTATCTATATATATATATACAGTATTGAATATTTTTACGCCTGGAACTCCAAACAACCATTTTTTAATGGATGTTTGGTGGAACAGCCATTTTTCATGTAAAGATTTGGAATCATCCAACTGAAACAACCATTTATAAATGGTTGTTTAGGGTTCCAGGCATGTATGCCTGATACCTGCACTCTTTTCTGCCGAACCAAACATCAAAGAAATAGATTGCGATGCACAATTCGGAGCCCTTTTCCTTACTTGGCAGCCTGGTTGACTCCAATTTGATAGGAGAATTAAGCAGTGGCCAAAAACTCTGGATATTTCGTTTATACCGGGGATGAAATAACTAACCATTTTTTCAATGAACTTCGGGCCCTTGTTTGGACGGAGATCTCTTTCAAGCTTCCATGGATGTGGGCCAGGATGGCTTCAAGATCTTGGCCGCACAGTGTCGCGCCGCCAACCAAAAAAAAACGCCTTAGCCGCAACTGCTGCTGCTCCTCGTCGTCGTCGCATTTTGTTTTGTCATTAAGTCCAAAGGGATTCAAAAGAGGAAATTTTCTCCCAGAAGTGCAGGAAATGGTACTTGGTATCTATAGTTAGGTGATTTCATCCCGATTTTGGTTGGGAATTGAAATCAACTGTGCAGGGCTTCACTCGTGTTTTTTCACCCAACCTAGCCACCTTAAGATACTCACCATGAGGATCTGGTCCGAATCACAAGCTGGAAATCTGGAAATCCCGAAGCATTTTGTTGGATTACTACGGAGTACTCCCTCAAAAACCTAACAGTTCGCACCTGAAAATCCAATGGTTGCCTCAGGCCGGACATTTCCGGCTGTGTTTTTATGGTCCTTTTTTTGGGGGGGACATTCATGCATTTTTCAGGATATTTTCAGGGAGGGTAATAGGCATAAGACACATCAGTCCACCTCTTGTGGATGAGTTGAGCCGCTTTCCAGGGGCAGTTTTTCCATGTAGTCTAGTCATCAGTGAAGGCCCTCCTTAAGTTCCCTAAAAACACCCCTAAAACACCAAGCATTTGGTAAAAGATGGCAAATTCCGACCATTTCTCTCAATATTGGCCTATGGAATTAGGAACTTATCAAGCCATCTTTTCTGCTTGCTTCTGAGGCGTAATTTTGTTGGCATGTTCTTTTCACCCAAACACATACGCCACACCTTAACTTTGGACCCGGAGAATTTCCTCACATTTTCCCCAAAATCTTTGAAGCACCACCATCTTTTTTGCATCACTTTCTCCGGGATACCGGATGTTTATGGTCCTCCCCGCCTTCTCCTTTCGGCCAGAGCGAGCGTTTACGCATCCAACGGCAGCGGCGCTGTCAGGACTGATCAGGGTGCATGCACAATGTGATGCCTGGAACCTTTCAACTTCAGCCATTCAAAACCGCTTTTTTTCCGTTGTACCCTGTAAAAGATAGTGGATTTCATTTCCGAAGTCGGTCAAGATTCAGGTTCAAGCTGTTTTTCTTGTTGTTGTTGTTGTTGTTGTTGTTGATGTTGCTGTGATTTTTGTACATGAATTAAGATATCTAGGAGGTGGTGTTGGTGGTGGTGGTGGTTTCAAAGTTGAATAATTTTCTTCTAACTTGCGGAGATGGTCCAATTTGAGGGCTAGAACCAACCCCGTAGACATCAATCTACCACGGTCTTGGAGGTTTGTCTAGAACCCCGCCCCACCTAACATACCCCGCAGAATATGGGGTTATTACGACGGTGATTAGTTATTCTATGTAGCCATTGTCCCTGAATCTTCCGGCAGGAACCCTGGGGGGTGTTACATTCTGGTCATAGCAGGGCATCGCCCAACAGAAGCGATCACTGGAAGGAGTTGGAAAAAAGCGAAAGTGCTCTGCGACGCTTGTTGGAGGTGAGGGGTAAGGGGCAAGCATCGCTAGATGTTGGAAATTGATACTTGGGAAGTGGAAATAATGAATCATGTGCCATGGGTGAATTTTTATCCTAAGCAAAAGGTTTGGGGAGAAGACTAGATGGTAGAATGAAAGCTTCAAGATGGGTTGAAATCACGAACTAGCCTGGAATTTTAGTTGGCCCTACCAAGGGCAACAACCAACCACCAGCCAACCACAAACAACAAGCAACAAAAAGCAAACAAGAAACAACGTTAAGGATGCCAGCAGCAAACAACAAGCAACAAACAACCAACAGCCAACAGAGACAACACCACTAACCACCGCCACCGCCACCGCCATCATCACCAGCAACGGCAACAACACCAACAGCAACAGCAACAGCAACAGCAAGAGCAACAGCAACAGCAACAGCAACAGCAAGAAGCAGAAGAAGAAGAAGAAGAAGAAGAAGAAGAAGAAGAAGAAGAAGAAGAAGAAGAAGAAGAACAAGAACAAGAACAAGAAGAAGAACAAGAACAAGAACAAGAACAAGAACAGCAACAACACCAACAATACATGTTATAGATGCATATTATTAGTATATCTTGTTTTAGTATTGGGTACTCCTCCCAGTAGCAAGTGATCCAGAGACAAAAGACACCTTGAGTTGGCAGTGCTACTGGGAGGGGAGTGGATCCAAGGCTATGTGGCAATTTCACCAAAGGAAACCCCAACATACCCTTGGAGCATATTTCAGGAATCCCTAAACCCCCAAATGATTCATGGAATTCCGACTCATAAACCGTTGGTTTTTTCGGGTCTTTTTGGGGTATCTTTCAGGGGTATGTTGGAAAATTCGATGAATCAATGGATCATCCATCACACAGGGACGACGATAACCCGTTGATAAGGCCTAATTTCCTTGGGAAAGGTTGGCATTGGGGTACCCCAGGTACCCTTAGATGAAAAACCATGATAATATGATACCTTGATAAAAACAGAGACAAAGGAGTTGAAATGATGTAATCCACCCTTTTATTGTGATGTTTAAAGGGGGGTACATAAAAAATAGCTCACCACAACTGGTTACTTTTTTTTGTGGGAGGGGGGGCAAGCCAAACCTAAAATTGGAATTCGTGAAAATGGTGTAGTTTCTTGGCTTTGGCAAACTCCTGTTTTTTCAAAAAATCACATGAAACCCTGAACGACAATGCATGCATTCAACTCAGTTAACTTAACTTAACTTTCGAGCGGTTCTCGATCAGTGAAAGGTTGTTGAGGCTGGCGAAGCCTCACCAGGTTGGCGGGGAATGGTGGTTGCTGGTACTTGGAGGATCGGGACCCATGACGGGTCCACGGATACGTGGGTTAATCATAATCAATGGTGATCGTTAAAACGTCCCCTAAGGATCGGACTAAGTCCCTCTTCCAATATGGCTTTTAGGAGCGGGATAGAGCTACTAGCTAAGGTTCCCTTAGCTGGCCAAAGAACCACGGGAAAAATAAGTCGCCTATTCGTGGGGTTATGGGACCCCTTCCAATATGGCCTATTTTTATGGCTTATAAATGGGGGGTGATCCTAACTACTTGCAAATCCTAGGATGATCCTCCCTACTTGGGGGTCTTTCGGAAGTCCCTTTTTAGGGGAACGCCAAAAACTGAACCTGCTAGGTGGAGGGTTGTTCCCCTTCCAAATGGTCATGCATGGCTGAAATCACCAACTAGGGTTTGACGAGCAAAACAGATTTGTCAAATGGGTTGAAATCACCAACTAGACTGGTGCTCCTAGCTAGATGGTTGTTTGGTATTGATGATCCTTACTCCCTAATGGGATCTATTCATGATTCACATATATTTTCATATCTAACTGGTTTTCACTTGCCAGATTTCGAAACCATCAACAGCAGCATCATTACTGTAGCAACTTGATTCATGTCTACCGCCGTGATCGTGAAGTTGGAATTTTAAGTGAGAACCGTCTACAGCCATAGTGGTTGCTATTTTCTAAGATGTTCAGCTCAAGTTTTCTTGACCAAGGCTGAGATTATTCTATCTTCAGAATCTCAAATTTCCAAATGTTTTCTAAACGATCACAAGTTGATTGGGGATCAGTTTCTTTGGTATCTTTTGTAAGAATTAGCTGGGACCCTCCAATGGAGGGGCGAATGAAC
Organism: Breviolum minutum Mf 1.05b.01; assembly: GCA_000507305.1. Lineage (NCBI taxonomy): Eukaryota > Dinophyceae > Suessiales > Symbiodiniaceae > Breviolum > Breviolum minutum. Next base: position 28,100 of record DF239828.1, read on the forward strand.
CCGTATTACGCAGCAATACACGAATTCTTAGGGCTGATGATTTTCGTGTTCTGTTTTGGAGCCAGGGGGAGTGAAACCAGCAATGTCATGTTTTCCTACCCGGAATTACAGCCATTACGACGTGAAAATTTCCATGAACTTTACCAGCAAAACCGGTTGCCTAAAAAACATATATGGTACTTTCCTAGGGTTTTTTCCTATGTTTTCTAGGTAGGGCTGAATAAACTACCAATCTCTTTATGCTACACAGGGCATTTGGCCGCTTTGAAAATGCTTGGTGGTCAGGTCTCACCGCCCCGGCCGTTTCCAGTGGCCAACCGACCCTCGAAGAAACGCGTCGAAAAAAGGAGAGAGTTGAGGGAGGCAGAAGCTAGCATGGAAGAGCGGGGTCCACCATAAGAACCAACCGTTACATGGGAAAATCGGGCCCCTAAAGATTGACGTCGGTAGCGTTTGTCCGTTGTTGATGGTTCGGGTTTCTCCTGTTTATTAGGGTTGTTTCAGATGATTTATGGCAAACCCTCAAGGAGGCAGAAGCTAACATGGAAGAGGTTGCCAGTTGGGAAACTTGGATGATATATTCTTAAGTCCATACTAGAGATCTATGAGGGACTTTCCTTAACTTACCACAAGACTCAAACAAGACTATTATTACTGATATTGTATCTAGCTGGTGGTTTCAAATATTTTTCATTTTGGTCCCCTATTTGGGGAAGATGATGCAATTTGACTAATATTTTTTAGATGGGTTGAAACCACCAACCAGATTATGACTGATATTGCAATGATGTGGATAACATTTATACAATCTTGTAAAACTTACAAGCTCGGATGGACATACCCACTCTTCATGGCAAAAATGGTCTCTCCCGTGGGATGACAATAAACCCTTTGTCATAAACATGATACCTAACCAGTGATATGAACAGGGAAAAAAACTAAGGAGAGAAATTGTGGATGGGATATTTTTCCTACTACACGCCCCAAAAACGACCCTGGACCCCAAATTTCTCCTAGTCCTAGGTCCTGATCTGCCATTTTAGGTGCCAGTTTTCATGGAAGAACAGCAGGTGAAAAAACCAAGGAAAACCGAACGAAGGTTTCCAAAAGAAAGGGGACCATTTCAAAGGAACCTGGATTGACGTCTTCCAACTTCCAACCCATTCAAGTTTTTTTGGTTTTGGACATTTCTCCAGTTGGTGTGTTTTGAGTGTGAAAAAAAATGAAGAAAACATGTTTATTAGCATGACCCGTATTCCCATTAGTTTTCCTTAAGGCCTTATTATGAAACCAAGCCTTACTCCTCCGAAAACTAACATGTACCCTGAAAATCAATGGTTGGAAGATGTATTCCCCACTAAAACAGTCCTTTTTTAGGGGACATGTTAGTTTTCTGGGGTGTATTTCTAAGGTGGGGTACGCTTCCGGGGAGGTTGGTTGACTAGACATAGAGCGATCAGCTCCGGGATGGGCCACAAAAAATGCTCGGAGCATCTCATGGTTGTCGTGCACTGGGTTTCTTACCCTACTGGGATGTCCCAGGAAGTTAGTAAATGGTTAGTAAGTGGGTTATAAGTTATGAGTTATAACCCTAATATGTCCCATTTATAAGTAGGTGAAATAATCCATTGATCCGTTCACCATTGCTCCTGAATTCCTTACTCGGACATCCAAGTAGGGAATAAGAACCACCAAAATCGGCCCTGACTCGTCGTTTTTTTGGGGGGACCACCTGGGAACTTGGCTATCCACCTGGGAACCGGACCAAAGCTTGGAGATGGACATGGAGATTTTTTTGGTTAGACACTTGACTTGAGGGCCAGGACCATAGGTTTAGTTGGCTAGTTGCACACCGTTCCTATCTTGAAACATTGTGGGTGATCAACAGAGGACTGACCAAGGGCAACATGAGCTATTTCCATATTTAAAGGTATTACTTTTAAGCAACTCCTTTCAGGACAAAAAATGTCAACAGTGAAAAAACCCGGTCGTTTTGCTCTAAAAACGCGGTCGTTTCGTTCAACGGTTTTTGTGAAGCTTCCCGTCGTCGTTTTCGAAAATTCCTTTGGCTCAGCTGGAAGATTCGAGCGACCGTAAAGGCCGCCTAAAAAGGGGACCATTTCAAAAGGAAGGGATCATCTTCCAACCATCATTTTTCAGGGGACATGTTGGTCTTCGGTTTTTTTTTCAATGTTTTTTCTTTAAAATCGAAAATGAAGAGGCATGGATACTAACCTCTGAAGTTTAACTAACCTCTCAAGTTTTAACAGCTCGCCCCTTCAAAGTGTCATAAGTATACATAAGTGACGTTTTCGGGTGTAACATCTTCTTTGTGGTGTATATAATATAATGTATGTATATATATGTATATATATTCATTTACACATGCACAATATTTCATCCATCCTCTGTTAAAGTGTTGTTAGGTAGCAAGATCCAAGTATATACATATATAGCTGACTTTCTAATCATCCATAGGTTGGGTGAGGATCATCCTTACACCATATCCAAAAATTACCCTGCCTAAAAGGAACAGTGAGCTTACCCCTCAAAAAAGGCCGAGCTTCCCCAAAAGGAAAGGCTTGTTTTCCAAGCATGAATTTTCAGGGGCAAGCTCGTAGATTTATGGAGCGTACAGTCCAAGATAGGCCCCTGCCAGTTATGAATAGCTTGAACAAGTTCCTTATAAGTAGGGTGTTTTGACCCAAGTGAAAGCCATTTATAATTTTAAGGCCATCTATAGGGGCCCCAACCCATTTATAAGGTTTGTTGACCCCAGTTACCCATTTATAAGGCCATTTATAAGGGTTATTTAAGACGATTTTTGAAAACACGTGATGGGGCCCTATCTTGAAAACCAACCCATGCCCCCCATTTTGGCACCTTGAAGGCCTGCCCCAAACATGGCGCATCGTTCTCGCCCTGTGGCCGTTTGGGAGCCTTGATCTGGTTGGAATTTGTTGGAACAAAACAATTTTTTGACATGTAAGGTCATGTCATCATGAATACGAACAAGTTATATACATACAGATAGGATAGCAACTACAACTAGACTATAAAAATCTCCCTGTCTCTTTTTGTACAGTATGTTTTTTGTCTATATAGAACTGCATATGTAACAAACCACGCTACTTGGCGTTGAAGGTCGCTCTAGCTGCCTTGGCAGCGGTCTTGGCTTTCTCCTGGGTCTCCGAATGGCGGAGCTCCTTCGTGCCGTCCGGGGGCACCGAAGAAACCAAACGGGAAGGATTCCGGAAAGTGGTTGTGGGAAAAATGTGGGGAATTTTTGGGATGTGAGATTTTTGAAGTTTTAGGGAGGTTGCAATTTTCCAATGGGCACTTAAAAGTTGGGTGATGTATTTTTTTTTTTCGTCTCCTTCTCATATGATTTGAGGGGTGAATTTCGGGTGGGAAAAAACCCAAGAAGTTTGGGGTTTTCAACATGTTGAGGGAATGATTTTTAGCTTGGACTTGAAAAGGTCTTCGAGTTCTATGCTTTTGCAAGGTGCCTTTCAAAAGCAGAAAAAAACGATGTCCTGAAACTGAACCCATGCAGAACAGTGGTACTGCTGACCATTTTTTGTGGGTAGGCCTACAACTCATCTTCCAGCGGTTGCTGTGGATCTCCGGGTGTGAGTTCTGAAGAACCTCCTTGGACTGGATGAGCTTCGTTCTCTAAGCTTTACTGTTCTTAGATATCACGGTATGTTAGACACATAAAACTGAATGATGATACATGAATGTTGGGATACATGTTATGTTGTGGACAAGCATATAATCTATATGAATTGATTTCTGTCATTTGCCCCATGGATACAATGCAAGGCATCCTAGTGAAGAAGCATAAGGTATCAAGGCAGAATGAACGTCAACACATCCTTGCAGTACATTTGATGAAGACATGATGCCTAAAAAGCATATCAAGATGATCGTTTCGACCCTTAAGATCGGACTAGTGACTAGCTCATCAAAAAATCGGAAAATTGTGCTCCTCCTGTCCGGCGTACTGGGAAAAAAATACCCCGCGGTGAGTAGGTGACATTTGAATGGTAGCCTGGTAACGTTGCTGAAATGAGGATGATAAAGTTTGCTACTCTTTTCTCCCATAATCATGGTTGAGTGGAAAGCTACCCTAACTGAAAGAAAACTACTATTGGAGATACACCCATTTTCCACTGAACCATGTAACCATGATTATGGGAGCAAGGCTACCCCCCAAAAGTCACTGTTTGTTTGTTTCCCAAATTGTTGCCAGGAAAAACCAGGGAAAAACGCACCAAACTTTTGTCATTTCCCCTCGGACTCGCCCCGGTGTGAAGGTACCGTTTTGGACGAGTATATAGGTAGGGATTCTCCTATCAAAACGTCTTTTTTTCATAAAATGTCCTAAGGTTTTACTTATATACCCTCAAGATGTGTTAGTTTTTCATGGAGGGTAAATCTATATAATATGGTTAGAAAATTGGAAGATCATAGACATTTCACCCCACTTTTTTTTTAATAAGGGGACACGTGAACCCCCCTTGGATTCCCTGAGATTATTCCCTTGATCGCACCGAGGCCCCCACAGGTGCTAACAACTCCACAGGCGAACGTTTCCCGAGACAGAACGGGGAGAATCATCAGTTGAAAGCTATGGATTTTCACAATGATAACTATGATCACCAGCTTTTTTCAAGAGTATCGATAGTTTGGCTACTAAAGGGTTTTGAATCTCAACCAATAGATACTGTTGATGGAATAAATCCTGCACCAGTTGAGGTTGGCAGTTGATCCCATTATTTCCAGGTTTTTTTTACATCTCAGGTCGTGCAGGATTTCTTTCATCAACAATAACTCCTTTTTTCAACAGTATTGCTGCTAGTAATGGTATTATTCAAGTAATGATTAAATCTAATCCAGTTTCATTTTTCGGACAGTATTTTTACAGTATTGCTACATGTGATACTGTTATTTGAGACCCGGCTGCCCTCTTGTACCTTTTCTAAAAAGGAACTTCTTTGACTTGCCAGGGTTTGCAGCGAATTATTGTTGAGACCTTTCGCATTTTGGTGGTACGTTTTTCGTGCCTAAGATAGAACATAGCAGGACTCTTTGCCCACCTGTGTTATTGATGTTTGCAGTACTGATTCATTAGGATATCGTATATAATTGGTTCATTATTGAATAAAGAAGTAAAATGAATGAATGTGTACGTAGACCAAAACCTTTGAACATCACAAAACGTTTGAAGATCACACTAAGACATAGATGAACTATATATATATATATATGTATATGGGTTCGCAAGGAGATAGATCATCAGATCGATGAATTGATGAAAAAATGAATCTGGTTTGAAAATAGGTGCATGTATGTGATACTGTTACTGGTCAATCTCCTGCATCACTCAGGACTTGAAAAAAAACAATCTTATGGCACCAACTACATAAACTATCAATAAATCAACTTGCAAATTCCAACTGGCTTCAAGGAAATTTGGATGTGCCAAGATACTGTTGATGGTTCAGAAATCCCATTCCCAATCACCGATTGGGATGGTGCTAAAACCCGTCGTAAAAAATGGTAGATAAACGACCTTCACCTCAACTGGCACATATACAGGGTATATATCATGGTATATTTACCTACTAATTTACCATAAGAAGACAACCAAATGTAGGTACATATACCAACCTCAACTGGTGAGTTGATACCGGATTTCTGGTTGCCATCAAACGTATTGATTGTGGCTCGTGCCACGGGTGATGATTAGCCAGGACGTGGTGCGGGCTGCCTGGAAGCCAAAGCTGGTAAGACATGACCTTTGGATGGGTATACTTCCCGCTGAAATTTCACGTATTATGTATACTGCCTGGAAGTTTAACAGCTCGCCCCTGAAAATAAGCCATCCCAAAAGAAAAGTAGTCTTCGAACCATCATTTTTCAGGGGCGAGCTGTTAAACTTCGGGGGGGTATATGTATACTGTGTACATATGTATATACCCCAAATATCCATATTTCAAAGGAGGTAGATTTTTCAAAGCATCATTTTTGATATCTACGTTAAAATTTGGGGGTGTACTTCCCATAGTGATTGGAAGAGATTGATTTCTTACCAGTTGATATGGTCATTATGATGTCATATGACTATAGGCATCCCATGATTTACTCACCCTAAAACTAACATAGCACCTCAAAATGGAGGTTTGGAAGATGATTTTCCTTTTCAATTGGGTGATTTTGAGGTTCCATGTCAAACTTCAGGGGTGTATGTTGTTTTTCAAAACAATCACAGGAACTGATGGATGTCCCCTCTCAAGGTGGTTGGTAATATCCGTTTCTATGGGACATGAACTTGTTTTGTGGACATTGTATACATCTTAAACGGCTGCAGGATGTTTCCAAGCATCAATATCACCAGAGTTTGTCAACAAATTTAGGGAAATGTATCACCCCTGGGGTCTGATGAAGGTGTGGGATCATCACGAGCTTTTATCCCAAATGGTGGTGAAAAGTAAGGGAAATCCCCGGCTATTTCAGGCAAATCTAGGTTGGTGAGATATTATAATTTGGCCAGATGGTTTGGAAGCACAGATTCTTGAGATGAAAAGAAGTTCTTTAGATACACAAAACGAAAACTAACGCCTGGACTCTGCAAAGGCCCCATTTTTACATCAGTTTTTGGGTTCCACGTCGTTCATTTTTCTTTGGGGGTCGCAGAGTTCAAAAAGCGAAAGTCTTGCGATGATTTGCAGGGTGCTGAAAGCATTTTGAGGGGACAAATCGGCGCCTCACTCTCAAGTTCTTTGTTTCAAAACATTCCGAAACCTTCAGAAAATCTCAAGAATGACTGAGAACCTTTAGCCAATTAACTTCAGGTTTACCAAGCAAAAGTGCTGGGTTTCGGGTAGGGAAGTGATGACAGAAATTGTCCGATGGGTGATGTGTTCACCATGATTTTCGTACATTTTCAATAGTGAATCCAAGTTGATGACACATTGTTTGCTAGGTGGTGGTTTCAGTCTCTTCGTTTGGTTGTTTTTGGGGGATTTTCTCACCAAAAACTGGGGAAGATGAAGCCATATTGACGGTCGCATGTTTTTCTTAAATGTTTTGGTTCAACCACCACCCCAGAAACCCCCAAGATCAGCCCTGATCCGAGTCTCCTTGGGATGAGCTGCAGAACTGTGTGGAGGTGAAACCCAGCGTAAAACCACCGGCGAAACGGTGATGTTTTGAGTGAGAAAGTCTCATCATTCCATGGGACTCATGATGGCATCCATTGAGTGGGTAGGATTTTCATGAATGTGTGGGTGGTTCTGGTGGAACAAAAAACCGTTTCAAAGGACAGGTTTTCATATCAGCAAAAAAACAGAAAAGTCACGACCATTATGGATGATTGGAATTCGAGATTCTTTCAGTCATTTCTTTGGTGTGAGTTTTTGGTACAGGTTTTCAGCCAAATTCTTCAGAAAGACATAGATTTTCTGATTGTTGAGTCTTGAGAACTTCGTACATTGACCCAAGAAAAACCAGTTTTGATTTGTTTAATCAATCATATATTATTTCTTTGTTACGTTTGCAACCGACTCTTGTAGCATTTTCTTCAAATAAAAGTTGAGTATCTATCTAGGTGGTTTGAAATATTTCTTATTCTTACTGCTTGTGGATATGATCCAATTTGACTACAGTACTATTTTTTCAAAATTTTTTAACAGGGTTGAAGTTGAAGCCATCAACTAGATGGCTATCTTTGTTTTTGTAAGCTTTCTCTTCGGTGAAGCATTTCGGTTCCTGCCGTTTGTTGTTTCATGCGTTCCTTTTTGTCAGGATGGCTTGGACGCAACTTTCACAGTACCTTGGGTGGGAAGGGCATCTGGTGACAAGGTGGGCCTAGTTATACAAGGGGTTATTTTTTCCTCTATAAAGGTCTATCTCTACCACTCATCATTGCTTACGAGTGATTTCAGGACTTACTCTGCATATTTTTACCATTTACGATTCGTACCAAAAAGACAAATGAGCAATGAAAAAAGGGCCCATGGTTGGGGAAAGGGTATACAGGGGATGAAAAACTACCCAATTATGTGGGGATTATAATACCCCACTATAAGGATCCCGTTTTTAACCAACCAGGATTCAATTGGAAAGTAATAAGGCTTTTTTTTCGTGGCTAAAAATCATGCAATTCAGGTACCCGGCCCCCCCTCAAACGGTGGTCCGGGCATCAATAGCACGGAAATTCCAATAGCAGCGTGGTGAAACTCCGATGCAAGGTAAGGTCACCTGTTGATGGGTTGTTGCCGATATGCAACCAACCAAATGCCCGCACAGATGTCTGACTCCTTTTGTTGGGTTTTAATAACGGCACTTATAGTTCCACAAAAACTCAACCAATAACATAATCCGCAGCTTCTATATGAGTGGCCAAACCGGTTTTCCATTTTCCCGCTGCTTTCCCGTGTGCATCCTGGAAAATTCACGGCTGGAACCTTAAAAAGTCACCCCCAAAAGTGAACAGAACAACCCATCTAAAGCATCCACCCTCCAGTTTTTGGCTTTCAAAATATGTGAATTTTCCAGTGTTTAGTTCCAACATGTAACAGTCACCCACCAGGATGACATTCCGAAATGCTGTTATTTGAAACATTTGGAAGGTATATATAAGTAGTTGGATCTACCCCCCACCCAGTAACAGTCACTTTCCGCTTCTTAGTGCAGCACGTCTCATTACAGTATGTCAACTTGTGTGTACATACCACAAAATAATCTCAGTAACAGCCACTACCAGGATGACATTCCATTTTTAGGCTCGGGCATGTTAAACCTTAAACCTTCAATTTGAGGGCCGCCAGCATCCTGGGTGTTTTTTGCCAGACACCATGGTCACCCGGACCTCACCACCTTAGGCCGTGGATGATTTTTTCACGAATGCTGATAACTTGGTGGGTCCATCTTTGAACCTTGGATCCTTTAATTTCAACGAAAAACGGGTTGCAGGAGACACCTGAACGGTCGCATATCGGACCTGAGGAATTTCGGAACATCATCTTAGATACTTTTCATACTTTTGAGGTGCTATGTTGGGCCCACTTTGAGAATTCTGCACTCCAAAATATGATCCCTGAAAAATAGGCCTAGGGCCCCAAAAGGAAAGGATCCTCTTCGGTGCGAACTGTTATAAGTTTTAGGGAGGGTAACATATCCCACCTGAGGAATTCGGAACATCATCTTCAAAAATGCCTTGGTTGGTAGGGGATATGTTAGTTCCATGGAGGATATCACTTTTATTGTCGTCTTAACCGTGGTCGTTGGAATTTTCACGTCGTCTTTTTGATGTTTATTTGTTTTGTTTGTTTGTTTGTTTGCTTGCTTGTTTGGTTGGTTTGGTTGGTTGGTTGGTTGTTTGTTTGTTTGGTTGTTTGTTTGTTTGTTTGTTTCAGGCTCCCAGTTGCGAGGCTGAATTAAGATGTCTAAACAAAAAAAACATCAGTTTTTTCCGACTTGGAGTAGGGAATTTTGGGCTTGCTTCGTTTTTGAGATGTGTGCGTTTTTTTTTTTTGCGGGGGAAAACTTGGCCTACTACTATTGGCGGGTTCTTTGCGGAAAAAAACTCTAGGTGATATCAATATGGGCAGCCAATGAAATAACCACAGGGAGATTTAGGGATTTTTCAAATGAGCAGTGTTCAAAACCTTGGTTATTTGCTGTATATATGGGATTACACTACTCAGCTATATGGGGGTTATAAGAAGCTAATACAAGGATCCCGTTTTTTTTCTCCAATCAGGATGACTCATGGAATGTCATAAGGGGTTTGGTTCACGCTGCTCATATTCTAAGTATCATTTTTTCATGAGAAAAACGCCGGCTCGTTGAGATTCGGTGTTCGGCTGTTTTTTCCCCCCTCAGTGAGTTTTGGAGATATCACATGGGTGCCTGGAACTTCAAAGCAATCATCAAAAACACACTTCCTGGCAATTCTTTGTGACCTTGTTGGGATGGTGATCCGTGACCCTTTAAATGGTTGTTGGTGACCTCCAAATACAGGATCAAAAGGTCAAGAAGTTGAATCACCTGGAAATTTATATGTAGTTCGTGATTTCCAACCCAGTTTTTTTTGCGTAAAAACTTTGGTTCATTCTCATTTTTTTGGGATCACCAGAACTGGATGGTAGTAGTCGAGGAATCCTCAGCTGCTTCCCGCGGGCGGAGTACCTGCACCAAAGGTCAGAAATCCGCAGAAAACGACTTATACGGTGATTACGGAAGGGGCTTGCGATCTGTCAAAACGAATTCATGGTTGAACAAACGGTAATTTTAAATTAAAATATGTATATATGGGTGTTTCCAAAAATAGGGGTACCCCAAAATGGATGGTTTATAATGGAAAACCCTATTAAAATGGATGATTTGGGGGTACCACTACTTTTGGAAACATCCACATATAGATATATCTACATAAATGCTTGGATTTAACTTATTTTGATTGTTGCGGCCTGCCCAAACCTTGTAAAATGGGTATCTTGGATTTGTTCATTTTCAATGATCCGGGATCTCTATTGACCTTCACAAAAATCCACCCTCAAAAAGCAAGCTGTCCCTAGGTGGTGGTTTCAAACGTTTTTATTTTCACCCCTAACCCTGGGGACTTCCTCCTATTTGACGAGCACATTTTCCAAATGGGTTGAAACCACCAACTAGGTCCATGTTCGGAACCAAGAAATGAGAAGCTTTTCTACTGCTAAAAGCTGGTAATGCAACATTGTCCGAAGATCACCAGACGAGATGAGCAGTGCAGAACAATCCTAGTTTTGGATGTACGGCTTTATATTACCCTGTTTAACAGGCGCTATCATTATTACCAGTATTAGTCTGTTACTATTCTTGTTGTTATATGTAAAATCCATGATATCAACCTATGAGTATCATGGGATGATATGTTAAGTATTTTTTTCTGATAGCTCAGATGTGTTTATGAAAGAAAGGCTAGTAGGAACTGACTGATGTGATTGCGACATGCTCAACACTCAAACGTCACTGTGTTCTATCAACTTGCGTCAATCATCTACGATGCATTCTCAAATCTTTGCTCACAGTCGAATATCTATTTAGCCACCTAACTCTCAAAGCACCAACCATTCCAAAAAAGAAGAGATACTCACAGAACCTGATTTTTACAAACCTTCATTACATGAACCCAACTTTGAACTCAAAGATCAATTCCCCAACTTGAAGAAAGGTAGGAACCCCACATTTTCCCAGGCATCCAACGGGGTCGCGTTTGCGTCAGGATGGGATGTCGCACATCATTGAACCTTTGACCAAGCTCTACATGAAGTACAGGCCTGGAGCGAAAATTGCTAGGATTTTATTTTCCCTAAAAACGGAAGGTCACAAAGCACTAGCTCATGGGCTTTCCAGAACTTTTGGGCAAAAAATTTGTTCAATTTTCAAAACCGTGTTCGAATTGATAGTTGTTAGCTATAACTTTTTCTTGAGCGACCACGTTTTTTTTTTTGCCGAGTCCCCTTTCTGGAAATCCCTTACTGTATGCGGAGCCGGGTAGACAACTTAGATATGGCATAATTCAAACTTTGTCTACGCCATTAACAAATTGAGGCCCCCGGAGCAGATTTCCTTCCAGGAAATCGCACTGAGTGTGTTGAGAGCCATTTGGTTATCTGCTAACCCCAAAAACACGGGTTTTGTATAGAAACCGACATGCAACAAGAATTGAAGCCCCGAAAAGTCATTTTATAAATCTGGAGAAAATAGATGAAAATGGAAGAAGAGATTCCTTTTAGATATGTTTTGACTTCTATCGCTTTTTTTTTTGAGAGAAGTCCTCCTACTTCAAAACCACCCTTCTGTCACATGGGACCCGGCAGTTTGCTCAAGACATCTACGAATCATGAAACTTGAAGCCCCTGAAACATACACGTCATGGCTACCAGAAACCCGAAAAAAAGTTGGGGAAGTTCTCTCGTTGTCTATTGACATTCTGCTAACCTGGAAGGACATGCATCTACCCACGATGCAAGGAATGCCAAATTGCAGGGAAGCCTGGAAAACCGGAAACTCTTTCATGCTACCAAATGGTTGCTAAAAAGGATGTGAATTCACCACTTTTTTGTAGGGTTTAAGTGATACACCTGGGAAGGTGTTGATATATACATATATGATTATATGAATGAACATATATGCAACAGATTTAAAACAGGACATTTTCAGCGTGAAAGAAATCCTTTGAGCAAGGGACTAACCAAGTTCAGCTTAAGGAAGTACAAGCAATGATATTCAGCTGATGATTTGAATGTTGCACCTTGTTTATTGATATTCGGAGTCAAGAAACAAATCCGGAGTCTAAATTTCCAACCAGCTAAATCCAGTTCCCAAAACACCCAAATACATTGGTGTTTCTTTAGATAAAATTCTTCTTTACTCATATGCTTGGATATTTGAACACCAGTATTTTGGTCATTTTACATTGCCCACGTAAAATCGCGATCATAGGCCCCTGGTTGTTTAGGGTATATAGGGGATGAACAACTACCCAGTTATGTGGGGATTATATCATAAACCATGACATAAGGATCCCGTTTTTACCGACCAGGATTCAATGGAACGTTGGTTTTCAAGGATTTCTAACCCTTGAACTCTGGGGGAAACCTTACTGACAAAGAGGATGACCCCAAGTTGTGACAGAGAGTTTTTTTTTCAGATGGGTGGCTCAACACCCATTAACTTTTGTTAGAGTTGCACACTATGTATATACCAGCACCTTGCAAGGGGTGCCAATTAAACCTCAAAGCATGGTGAATTGACACCTTTTAGGAACCATTTAAGGCACTTTTTGGAAGGTCCAGGTATATATTTTGTATATGTATACCTGCAAGAAATCTAACGGTTGGAACCCTACACAATTGAAGGTTTTGTTTCAGATGACGTTCCTTGAGCCGGATCTATAGATTCTTACCTCCCGTGGACTGTGGACGCCATGGAGGTTTGGAAAACGTATTTCTGCTTCGAAAGGATTGATTGCCAAGTAAAAACCACAGCCACCAGGCAATGTTCTAAGATACTTGGCACCAATTGCGTGACTTTGCATGTACCCTCCCTGAAACTAAAATAGCACCTGAAAATAGACCCCTGGAAAAGGAGATTCCTATTAGAAACCATCATTTTTGGGTGCTATCTTAGTTTCAGGGAGGGTATGCATACTAGCCTTATCACTGTGAGGAAACCTAGTCCTTGTGGCAACTCACGCTACTACCATCAACCCACCCGACACCACCAACAATACACCACCTGTGTCGTTCTGCAAATCCCCTGGGTGATCTGTTATAGGGCTGTCCATTGGAACTTAATAGCCAGTTATATAAAAACTAGCTGGTGGTTTCAACGATTTTTTATTTTCAACCCTACCTGGGGAGATGATCCAATTTGACCAATATTTTTCAGATGGGTTGGTTCAACCACCAACCAGATAAGTTGTGTCAATATCCAACAATAGGTGACTGAGAAACTACCTGAAAGGGATGGATATTTCAGGCGACTTCCCATCCAAAAATGCTTAGAGTTTCAGGTTTCAGGATATTTCGGTAGGGTTTCAGAACCTTGGAAGGGATTCTAGAAGCATGTTTAGTAAGGATCATCAATCAATCACCCTTCTATGGCGGAAAAAAGAAGCCATTGACCAGCATAAATGCGTCTACCAATGAGCTGGAATATGTATACCTGGAGCCCTAATGACCTCTATTTTTCAAGGTCAACCCCTAACCCTCAAGACAAGGCCTTTTCCAAACAAAACAATGGACATTTGAACGCTTTTCTGCCCAGATCGTTCGCTTTGGCAAGCTGTGGCGCACCTGCCGCATCCGACGTCACAATGTGTTTTGGCATCGTGAATCGTCACGCTTTTCATGGGATGGATATATCCAATCTGGTCAAATTCTAGCGACCTCACACGACCTCACCTCAAAAGAAGCTGAGGTTTCGGGAAATCCCTGGCTATTTACAGGGAAATCTAGGAACCGGTGAAATATGATTTCATTTGGGCCAGATAAGATGGATGAGGTTGTGAATCTGATGCGATCACCAGCAATTTGAGGCGATGTATCACCGGCAAGTTGGGATATGGCTTCCATCGATGGTACTGTTGATGGTTCAGAAATCCGGCGAGAAAACCAGTTGATATGGAGAATCTCCCATTATTTACGAAGAGTTTCGTGTATGTCAGGTGGTTGTTTGGGATTTCTTCCAGCACTGGTTATCACGGTAGTGAATGATGGACATCTTTTTGAAACAACTTTGAGAATACATCACCAAATCTCCCAAACCTGATACCTCCAGTGACTTGAGCTAGCTTGCCAAATGTTTGAACACCAAGAGAAAAACCTATCCAACCCTCCAAAAATCACCAAACACCTATATTACCTATATAAAAATGATGGTTGGAAGACTTTCCTTCACGGATCCGAAGATTTCAGCTGCTAAGTGAACTATTCTGGGTTGTATCCACCAACAAAATCCCGCCCCCTCCGTTTGCATCATCGTTTACATATAAGATCCACCAAGCGGCATATCAACATCTTTGCTGGATCATGAGTCCAGTATAAGATGGCAAGTCTTTCAGGGGTTTCAAGTTTGATGGAAACGACCTCCAAGAAAACTAACACTTCGCCCCTGAAAATAGGCCATGAAGAAACTCGTCTCCCAACCATCCATTTTTAGATTTTCCGGTGCCATGTTGGTTTTGGGGGAGTGTAACCCCAAGAAAACGAGCAGATGTCCCTTAAAAAAGGGACCATTTCACCCGGAAATTGTTTCCAAGGATATTCCAAGGATCCAGTCCCACGATTTTTTGAAGGGCAAGTTCCTGTAGCAGAAATGGCCAAGAATCACAAATTGAGCTTTGTGAAAAAGAACCCTAGAGTAGACGTTTATATTTACGGGATTTTCACGGAATTTTCCAGTTATATATGCATAGATTAAATTGATATATGTATATACAGTAGATTCTTTGATAGACTATCTTTCAAAAATTAGGGAAAGCATACAGTTTTTCAGGGAGGACAACCACACATGAACATGCACAAGACTTGGCATGTTTCGGAGAAACGTTCCTTTAATGGCCGGCCTGTGTTTATACCAACCAAATCTTTACATTGAATCCTCATTGGATCCAAGGCGCGACAGCCCGGAATTACCACTTTCAAGAAGAGGATGAACAAGTACAAGGGGTCGCCTGGCTGAAGTATTGCTTCAAACGACAGCCAACTTCCCCCCTTCAAAATGAGGAGTGGAGGAAAATGACAAAAGCAAAAAACAACGTCCTGGAGTATTTTCTTTTTGTGGTTGTGGTGGTTGTGGTTGTGGTTGTGGTGGTTGTGGTTGTGGTGGTGGTGGTTGTGGTTGTGGTTGTTGCGGTTGTTGTGGTTGTTGTGGTTGTTGTGGTTGTTGTGGTTGTTGTGGTTGTTGTGGTTGTGGTTGTGGTTGTGGTTGTGGTTGTGGTGGTTGTTGTTGTTGTTGTTGTTGTTGTTGTTGTTGTTGTTGTTGTTGTTGTTGTTGTTGTTGTTGTTGTTGTTNTGTGTGTGTGTGTGTGTGTGTGTGTGTGTGTGTGTGTGTGTGTGTGTGTGTGTGTGTGTGTGTGTGTGTGTGTGTGTGTGTGTGTGTGTGTGTGTGTGTGTGTGTGTGTGTTGTTGTTGTTGTTGTTGTTGTTGTTGTTGTTGTTGTTGTTGTTGTTGTTGTTGTTGTTGTTGTTGTTGTTGTTGTTGTTGTTACCCATCGAGCTTATCCATAAAATCTGCAGGATGATGATATCGCCAACCGACCATGGGACCTAATACCTTCGCCTATGAAAAACGCGTTGACCTGATCATTCAGCGCATGGAATCAACAAAAAACTCCCAGGATTCGATTTGCACAGGAAAAAACACATGTGAAGGGCGAAACTGTTTGATCGTTTGGAGTCTTCTTTTGGGTATCTCGGTATCTCTCATTATAGTTGCAGGAATCTTGAGACCTGCAGCAACCTCAACCTAAGTAGAATTCTATAGGCCTTTTTTGATATTGGGGTTTTAAGTTGGTTGGCGAATCATGAAAAAGATTCACCAGCAGTTTTGTTTGTTCGAAAGCTGAAGGTTGGATTATTTCTCATGTTTCAAAAACAATAAATCTTATCTCCAGTAAACTAACATAGCCGGCTGGAAAATGGACCCTTTGAAGATGTATTTTCCTATTGAATATCGGGATATTCCATTGCGGCTATGTTAGTTTACCAGAGGGTATGTTATTCCTCTTTTGTACTTTGTCCGACTTCAAGTTCTTTTGAAATGGCACGGATTTGGAAATGACAAGTTGTCCGCAGAAACACGGATCTTTATGAAAAGCGATGTCTTTAGGGAGTTGCTCTCAATAAATTTGATGTGATAGTCTTGATGGCAACAGACCATGAAACCATGTTGAACAACTACTCCTCACCAGATGTCAAATCTTTGGAGAAAAAGTCTACAGGAATCCAACAAAAACAATTAGAGTTGATTGGTGCCTTACGGTTGGTTGGTGAAGCCTAGGGACATCTTCAAGTGATCTTTTTCCTTTCGAAGAGGATTCCTAGGATAGTAAACCAGCAGGGCAAACCACCAACTCCTCATTGGTTGTTTCACCTCATCTCAAGATAGAGATCAGGTGATTCACACTGTGACCTTTTGATCCCTATTTGGAGGTCACTTAACCATCCCGAAAAGGTCACAAAGAATTGCCAGGGACATGGATTTTTCACTAACAAAAAAACTTCAAGCTGTGGTGAAACAACTCGCGTATGAGACCCACGCAGCAACACTCTGGGCGCCAGAAATTGTGCGCCGAGGTGGTCCCAAAGCTTGCGATGTCGTTGAGGTGCTTGCAGGGTTCAGGAAAATGGAACTTCAAAGTGCTCTGGTTGATGGACAAGTCATTTGGGGGAAAAACGGTTGAGATATGTTGAGATGCCGAAAAAAGAACAATGCATGTTGTATTTTTGTTGGTGAGACTCAGTATTCTACTACTATGAAATGCTGTTGATGAACAATATTTGCTGAAACAGGTGGCATCTTAACAAACATGAACTAGTTGTAAATACATTGGGATATTGAGCTCATATTAAATGGTTGCTCCAAAGACTCAGCACTAAGATAATTCAATTTCCCCGCCACAAACCAATCTCTACTGCACTGGCACAATTTAATTTTTTGGTGTAATTGTTTTGAGCCACACATATTCCATGAGCAATGAAAAAACCATGGCTGTTTAGATTAGATAGGGGATGAACATCTACCCAGTTATGAGGGGATTATAGTAAACCATTATAGGTATCCCGATTAAACAACCACTACACCCCGGAAGATTAACATGGAACCTAAAAATCACCCAATTGAAAAGGAAAATCATCTTCCAAACCATCATTTTCAGGTTCCATGTTAATCTTCCAGGGTGTATATAAAATGGAAAGTAAGGAGGTTTTTTTCGTGCCTCACATGTTTTGATTTTTGTTGCATCACTGTTGCTGCAGGCGCATCGCCACGCAGCTTGAACCCCCATCTGATCTGCTCCAACTTCGGCGCGTTTTGGCTGCGCCCAGAAAAAAAGACACAGCGACACAGCTGCCCCTTCGTGGTCAAGATGGTGAACACGTCCTTCCAACGTTGGGCTTCCAACGTTGGAAGTGGGAAGATTGTAATTTTCATCTGAAGGTTTTTGTTTGTTTTACAACCAGGGTTTGTTATAGATAGATGAATGTCCCTTTGAACGAAAGGGGGAAGTTTTGCTATACATTCAGCCCGGCTGAAAGGGCTGAATCGATGTTCGATGTTTTCATTTGAAACATTTCATAGATGGTTTGGCACAGCCCTGCAAAGGTAGACCAGGAAAGGATTCACATAAAGCAATACAAAAGGAAGTGTACCATCTACTATTGGGACAGTGTTATGAAATTCAAGATTTCAATATGATTTCATGACTTAGATACACCTTGTATCTCACCTTGTGTATGTTGCCGGTTTTCCCCTTCTTTTGGAGAGCCGAATTTCGTGCCGCAGCAAATTGGACCTAGAACTCGGAGTCGTAGAGATCGGCTCGTTGGATCCGCAGCGAAGCGACAACCGATCCTTCGAGCCATTTGGCAGTGTTGGATTGGTATACGATGGATGTCCCAGGAAGTTGGTAAATGGTTAGGATCAATGGGTTAGTTATAACCTACTTATAAATGGGATATATTGGGGGTATAACCCACTGATCCTAACCATTGATCATAACTTCCTGGGACATCCAAGTACCCTTTGAGGACGGGCCCCTAAATTTATACCAACATGTACCTACTATCTATGGGTTGTAGGGCCGGGCATACGGGGAGAATATTAAGGGAACAAACTGCTAGGGTTCTCTGCCAAGCGTACCCACAGTTTCTCTTTGAGTAAAGGCTTCACTTTACATGGTAAACATACACATAGCATACCATACGCATAGCATACCCTGATACCAGACTGTGTTCTACCATACCATATCATACACTACCATACGATACCATGTGTCACATCGTTCTTCAGACATTTGTGATGCTAGCCTTCAACTTATTGAAACTGGAAATCGGGGGATATTTTACGATGGACTTCCAAGCACTAGTGCGGGGTTACTGGGAATGTTTGTCTAAGATTGGTGATAATTTGACCACTGGTGATGTGTCCAATATCCAATGATTTTCTTTCATTGACATATCTCATAGTTATCTCATGATCTAGCCATATCTACGTAATTTTTTTGTGGAATTTCACATTTTTTGCTGGGGAAACTATCACAATTTCGCCGGTTTATCTCCATGGCCAACCCTCGGCCTTATGTGGGGAAGAGAAACCATTTCTTGAAAGTATCAATTATCAATTATCAAGATAAAGGTTTACTGTTCATCCAAAGGCAGGGACCAGGTTTTTTTTTCATTGTGGTTGATTTCCAGTGAATTTTGGTGCATTAAATTTACCCTCCAGGGAACTAACATATCCCACCTGGGGAAAAAGAAAATCATCTTCAAACATACCTTGGGTAGGGGATATGTTAGTTCCCAGGAGGGTATATATACATATAAATATGCACTACCTATGAATGATGAGCTGACGATTCCCGCTTTTTGAGCAGCTTGGACTACGTCACATTCATCAAAGGCAATGTCTTGGGCTCCCCTTTACAGAGTACCCTATTGCCAGACATTATTCAGCTGGCAACCCCAGAAATATATTGATAAATAGTTGGAACATGTTGTGATCTTGGTTTTTTTAAATGTTTTTTAGACAAAAAAGGGAACTCTCCCCGCCTGAGGTGACGTTCGAGGAGGCGAAAGGAAGTGATGTTTTGGGCATCAGACCTTTCAGTTGGGGATGTCCTATGGACGGCTTTTTAAGATATATATATATATATATTTTCCAATAATCCCAGTGAAGCCTATGAATCACAGAAAAATGATTTCCTGGTGTCTCTCACCTGATATGGCGTGCGTTTTGTTTCCCAGGAGAACTTTGTTTGTTGTTTCTGAGAGTTGACCCTTAATTTTTTCGATCCAAAATAGGTCCAAAACCCTCCAAATAGGTCATCAAGATTTTAAGGAGCCTCTCAGCGTTCGGAAGAGCTGTTTTTGTGTTTTTTTTTTTGGGGGGGGTGGGTTGGCCTTACAAGTTGCTTGGAGTTGTAGGATGGTTTCTTAAGAACCCCTTGGTTTAAACCTCGGGCTGATGGACGCCGTTGAGACCGTTGCCCGGTCAAGGCTTGCTTGCTTGCTTGCTTGCTTGTTTTTGGGTTTTTGGGTCAAGGTTTGTGGACCGAGAAAGCTTTCCACCTAGGAATTTTTAGGTTCTTGTAAAAGGTGGCCCTTAGTAGGGAATGAGGGAATGAAACCAATACATGGTTCTGATGGGGATGAAACTTCCCGAAACTTCCCTACTAAGGGCCAGCCAGTTGTGAAAGGTGGTACTGGTAGGTAGTACTTAATCACCGAATTGACAGTTTTTTCCCCGCATACATACCAGGCAAGTATTGCCGTCTAGATCTTCTAGGGGGTTATGTAATCCCTAGCACCGAGTACCAGAACCAGAATAATCCATTGAATACAACAAAATATGCGGCCATGATAATTCCAACTCTGAATGAGAACATGCTCTGAATGAGAACATGCACGTAATATGTCATTATAATCCAGTAGCAGTAGCATGAATTGTCCCATGATATTATATATGTACCCCCGACGTCCAAATACCATTTTTTCATTTTTTACAGGTTGGTTTACAAACCACAATTTTCAAATAGTAAGGGTTTATCATCATGCGCAAGGAACTACTCCCAATACCATTATTGAAATGGTGGTTGACTTCCAAGGTACAATTATCAACCGCGTCTTTTTGGAATGGTATGCATCAGTTGAAATCCTTTAAAGAAAGTCGAAAACCCATGTCGGAACGTCTTAGCACAAAAAAAAGCAAATTCATGGAGGGGCCCCGTTCACCCGCCAGCAAGCCCGTGCGTTTTTTCTCTTTCCGGTGGCAGGCATCACTTTCAAAAGTCTTTCTAAAAACATGACAGTGCCTTGAATGAACTTTGGTGTTTTTTGCTGCTGACGTTGTAGGGCGAAGTTTTGGACCGCCTTAGGGTTTCGGCATAAGACATAAGAATTTGAAGCATGTACCTTTCCTGGTCGTTGTGAGGCAAATAATTTGAGAGACACAGCCATCTAAAAATCTCTCTACAATGATGTGAAACACCCCTGAAGATTATATAACATTTTGCACATACTCATCGAAGTTTGTTTCAGATCAACTCGTCCTTTCTTTTCATGGGTAATGGCTGTAGGCTTCCGGGTCCCGCCGTGACATCATCTCCCAAGGTTTTTGTAAGCCGAATCCTACAGGACTTGGAGACCCAATAGAATCACCTGGAGGAATTCATGATTTTTCTCCCGTGGTAGCAAATCTTGTCCTTATGAAAATCCATTGGGGTGGTGCCAAGGGGGGAGAGACACATCCAGATCTTAGAGAAAATTTCGGGCAGGGAATTCACATCGATATATTTTGGGCAGCAATGACCACTGGGAATCACTTCAGATTGACTATGAGATATGAGGATATCTATCAACCCTCACGGTGGCTACTCCATGGCTATACCTCTCTTTTGCGGGGAATAAAGGAACAGGAACAGTCCTCGACATCCCAAACGAATTTCTAAAAGGCAGCCATTTTCCAACCAAGAGCTCCAAGAAATAGGCAAGTTGCTATCTCATGTCCCCTTTTAAGGGGATGTTTTTAAAATCACCCCCGCACAAAATGAACATGATGGCAAATGGTTTCACAACCATTTGCCTTCTAAGTTTTCCACCAAGCCAGCTATATAGGTGCTTTCGGGTGAAACATGATGACCAAGTCACCCCATAAGATACACACGCCAAAAACCACTCTCTGGAACCTGACAAAGGCCTTGTTGAAAAAAAAGTAAAAAGCCCATCCTACCAGCAATTTGTTGGGTTCCTTGATTTTTGGTTCCATGTCAACGAAGTTTTGTGTCTCCATTCTCTCCATCCTCACAGATTTTGAAAAATCTGTGCTGTTTACATATCTTGGTTTTGTTTGGGGCCTTTTCACCTCTGCAAACCCCAGGGGTGGCACTTGCCCAACATCTTGACACCACGTAGTCCCTGAAAGATCAACTAATCGGGAACCTTGAGTAAAGCTGTCTGTTGAGAAGATGTCTGGCTCCAAAAAATGAAAAATTGTAATGGGCAGTTGCACGAAATATAGACTATAGTATCTATAGCCTTTCTGTGCCCCGCCAATGGATGAGTTTCCTTTCTTTATGATGTAACCATTATACAAGAAGATGCAGAATAAAATTATGATGATGAAGAACACTATGATGAAGACCGAAATGAAGAAGAAGAAGAAGAAGAAGACGAAGCAGAAGATACTAATCATACTGTTGATGGCCAAAATCCCATTCCCAACCACCTGGGATGTGTATATAAAACCATGTAAATAATGGAATAAACTACCTTCACCTCAACTGGTGAACGCCGGATTTCTTCCATCAACAGTATCAATTCTATATCCCACTTATAATCACCACAGCAGGTGACATCCCTGATTTACACCACCTGGAAAAGCCTACTAGTTACTAGACCAGTGGCTGAGTAAGTGTGGGAAATCTAGTAACATTAAATGACGAGGAAGAAGACGACGAAGAAGAAATCTGGGTGTTGGTTTCAAAGATTTTTTATTTTCACCTCGGATCCCTGGGGTTTCATGATCCAATTTGACGTTTGCATATTTTTCAAATGGGTTGGGTTGAAACACCAACTACTCCCCGGAAATTTAACATGGAACCTGAAAATGGATGGTTTCCAAAAGGAATCTCCTTTCCCAGGGACTTCTTTTCAGGTTCCATGTTAAATTTCAGGGGTGTAGACATTAGTCATAAAACGTAGTGTAAATCTTCCCTTTACACCTGGGACCTGTTTGCTTCCAAGGTCAGCCGTCACTGCGAGGCCCACCGGGTGATCTTTCTTGTGTTGGGATGTGTAAGGTGATATGGGTTGGGGCCTTCCGAAAACCCTGTGCGAATCCCACCGAAAACTCACATGGGAAGCTTTAAACAAGGCCCCAAACGGAAAAGAAAGGTACCCAAAGCAACAAGCTAAGTGATTGAATATGAATTTTGGAAACAGCAACTTTCACACCCGCCAATTGAATTTAGGAAGAAACACCTCAAAGCACCTGAAGAGCGACCATTTCACAAAAATATAGGCTTCCAATCAGCATTTTTCAGGGGATATTTCGTTAGTTTTTGGGGGAGTAAACTTTCTTTGCGGACTTCCCAAACGCCGAAAAAAATCGTCGAATCCAGCAGAGTCCCCAATAATCCGCCCTTAACCAAGCATCGATTCTCAGCGCTTAGTTGAACACATGTTAGCGAGGATTTTGTGTGAAGCCCTTTTCATAAGGCACATCGATGGCGAGAATGCTTTTTCCCAAGATGTTTTTTTCTAGGATAATAACCTCCCTCAAAATAGATGATTGGAAGATGATTGGTTTCCTTTTGGAAATTGGTCTATTTTCAGGGGCTATGTATGTTAATTTCAGGGGGTGTTACTGTAGTTATTAAAGCCACCAACATTCACCAACGTTTGCTGAGATGCCAGAAAACTGTGATTCAGAACAAGCACGAACATGCACCTTTCAGGGGTGCTGGGTGCTCGCTGTTCTTTTTTAGACGTTTTTAGAGAGTGTATCGGACCATAGGATTTGAATGCCTGAAAATTCACCGTTTTGAAGCCTCTTAGTTCCCTTGAGTTCAAACGTCCTTTGACATCCCAGGAGAACGGGTCCCTCGTTGGAAAGGAGACGTCTACCAACGAGGCGAGAAGCCGATTAATTCTGTGTGAATAGGTTTGGAGCTTGGAGTTGGGGTTGATAAATTTTGATTTTGGAAGATTCTGGGGCTCCAAACTGCTCCTCATTTAGGAACGGGAAATACATCGTTTTTGGCTCTTTAGCTCAGGGGAGATCCGAAAACAGATGGTTTTTCCTGCTACTTCCGTAAGGCCTCCCGTCATCTTCCAGTTCCCTACATATTTGGAACCAGGGGTCTAGTTACTGGGAGCTTGGTTCCAAATATATAGGGAACTGGAAGAGCAGGGCTCCAAACCCTTATCCAACCTTTGATTCTTCTCAGTGTTGAAAAATTTCCAATCTATCTATCCTAAGAAATCCGGAGTGCGCAAAACCATGTATCTTGCAATGTTCGAACCTCATCAACGTTGTACTGGTACCATTAAAACTCTTTACCATTACTAGTGGTCATTCCATGTATATTCAATTCCAATCGAAGAGTTTCTTGGGGAAAAACGCAGGGTAGGCGTTGACCCAAAAGAAACATGCACAATACCTTAAGGAGTTTTTTCGGATTTCAGCTTTTGACGGGTCTGACTTGGAATCCATGTCGCTACCTGTTGCTGCTTCTCGTTTTCTAGGGGTTTTCCCGTCCGAATCCGACCAACCAAAAAAACCGGAGTCATTGTCTCATTGTTTTTTTATGTTTTTTTTTAAAATTTGTTTCCTTTCCCCCCCCTTCCCAGAGGTTTGAACTCGTTTTCTTTTTCAGGTTTTTCAGCTTCCAGGTACAGTTTTCTCGTTTTTTTTTTCGGAGTTCTTCGTTACGTTTTGGCCTTGGCCTCAGGAGAAGGTCGGAATCATCTTGAAGGACACTTTGCCTAATCGCTCTCGTTGGGCGGACATCGAGGCAAGGAAGCTGGACCATCGATGGACCCGGGAAGGTCACGGGTTTAACCTGTAGGAAATCCTGTTGCTATTTGGATGTTTCCAAAAATAGGGTTTTTCCCCCAAAATGGATGGTTTTTGTTGGAAAACCCTGTTAGAATGGATGATTTGGGGGTACCCCTATTTTTGGAAACACCCATTTCACCCAAATTGTCATACTTGTTGTGATGGCTCAGCATATTATGCTGCTAGCCAGTTGAGGTTGACGGTTTATGCTTCTATTTTATAGCGGGCCTTATAGATGGTCATGGCCGGACATTCGGAAAACGTCAACAGTGGTAGGTGTTTAAAGGAACATCATACAAACCATACCAGGATTTTTATTTTGTTTGTGATGTAAGCTGTCACTAAAATGATTGAAACTGTAACACATTCACTGGCTGTTATTGCACCTCATGGTTCAAATCTTTGAGGTTTTTCCTGAGAAATATTACCACATATTTGTTACCCCACCTAGTTTAACAACCATGGGTGATCGTAAATCCCCCAAGGATCGGGTTGCGGGACCCCTTCCATTCATGGCCTTTTTTACGGCTTATAAACTGGGTGATCCTAACCACTTGGTAACTGGGGTGATCATCCAAGGAGACCTCTAAGGGGTGGATGATTGGATACCAATTGCCATGGTGATCCTAACCACTTTGTAACTGGGATGAATTTTTCGCTTGGAATATGTTTCCAGTAGGTTTACTCCATCCCCCCCCCGAATGGTCAACAAAAGGTGGAAGATGCCTCGGAAGAGTTCGGTGACGGCAGTCTGGGGAGCTCGGTCGTGGGAGGTTCAAGGAGTTCCCCCCCAAAAGAAAGGACCTGGGTTAGTGACTGGATCTACCCTCCAGTAAACTAACATGGCTGGCAATGGAAATCCACCGAAATTCCAATAGGGAATACATCGACTCATTCATGGTGGATTTTCCAGCCAGCTATGTTAGTTTACTGGAGGGTACCTGGAGGAAGTTGCTTAAGTTCACATATCCCCTTCCTGGGAAGGTAGTTTGAGTCGATGATTTTCCGAACTTCCCCAGGTGGGATATGTTAATTCCCTGGAGGGTATCACTGGGTGGTGGGTTGAAAGACTTTTTTTTGAATTTTCCACCCTGATCCTTGGGGAAAGATGATTCCCAATTTGACTTGCGCATATTGTTCAAAGGGGTGGTTTAAGCACCAAATAGGAAATTCATCTGAATATTGAAGAGTTTTTATTCATGATTCTTTTTTTTGAGAACATATTATTTTCAAATTAATAGAACA
Organism: Breviolum minutum Mf 1.05b.01; assembly: GCA_000507305.1. Taxonomy (NCBI): domain Eukaryota; class Dinophyceae; order Suessiales; family Symbiodiniaceae; genus Breviolum; species Breviolum minutum. Next base: position 53,680 of record DF239828.1, read on the forward strand.
AGTTGCTTAAAAGCATATATATTTACCTACATTTATCATAAGACATCAACTAAATCCATGCCCTCCCTGAAACTAACAGTTCGCCTCTGAAAGTAGACTTTTGGAAAAGGAGATTCCGAACTTGGAAACCACCATTTTTAGGGGCTATGATGGCTATGTTAGTTGTAGGGAGTGTAGGTAAATATACCATTCCCATTGATCCGTCATCAGATTGGCGACTTGCCAATCCTCAGAACCCCACGAAGCTTGCTACTGTACCTACCAAGGCGCGCGGGTGGACGAGAAGCTCGCAGGGCGTAGACAGCAGGGCAGACCTGGAAAAGAAGGGGCAACAACAACGGCCGTGTGGAAGATGGGTATCCTCCCGGAAAACTAGTATTAGTTGCCTTATCTTGCAGCATTAGTTACCTTATCTTTGATATTGTTGATGGTTGGAAAGATGAACATATCCCTTCTGCATAGATGGGACATGCATTTTTCCGTCGTTTTCTGGAGGTTACTCATCACCGCTGTTTGGCTTCGAAGTCGCCCAGTTACTGGCGAACCAGTTTGTATGTAGCATCCAGACCATCCAACTCTCCACCGATTCCCTCACCTTGCATTACTCTTCCCTTCCAACATTTTTCCAAATCATGTCGTGACAGCTAGCAGCTAGCAGCTACAATTGCTGGTGGATAAAATCCTGAACCACTGAAAATATGCAGCCACCTTTTTGGATAAGATTGGAAGCTTGAATCATCCTAACAGTACTGGAAGTGTTTGGATTCTTAATGCTTAACATATCAGAATATTCTATAAATATATATATATATACATTATAATATAGTCAGTTTGGAGATCTCTTTTGTGGATGAAAAAACCTGAGGTCCCCAATTATGTTTTTTTTGCGGAACAAAATAAACTCAACAATTTTTCAGCATAAATCTAGTAATGTTTAGAGATATTACATAAGTCACCCAAATCATTACTATATAGATTTCTTTTTAAAACTGATATACTGTATAGGAAAAAATATATGTACCTGGCAATTCTTTGTGACCTTTTTGGGATGGTTAAGTGACCTTTTAAATTGTTAAGTGACCTCCAAACAGGGGATCAACAGGTCACTTTAAAATCACGTGGTAAGAAAAAATATGGGTGTCTCCAAAAATAGTGGTACCCCAAAATAGATGGTTTGTAATGGAAAACCCTATTTCAATGGATGATTTGGGGGGAAAACCCACTATTTTCGGAAACACCCATATATGTAATGAACATTTTTTTTCGTGAAAAGAACAAATCCTCCACTTCCGCGACTGAGGCTTGGCCCCCGCGGCGGCCGCCGTCCGAAGTTTCCAGTGTCCTCGGCCGAGGTGCAGAAGGCGCAGAGTCACATCACCGTGGGGGTTCACGTGGGGACCACGTGAGACCCCTTAAGGGGTGGATGATTAGTGCCCTGGGTTTCCCCCAAAATTAGGGGTTTCCCCAAAATTTGTTTCAAGAATCATCATATTCTCAGATAATGATTGGGATGTTCAATCATTTCGGAAATGCATGGTCTTTAGGTTCCATGAAACTAATTCTCAGTTTCGGTGAGCCAGGATCCCTAGGGCTGGGCAAATTGTAAGAACCAAAAGTTGTGTGATGACTACCGGGATAAAAGTTAATCACCACTCTTCAATATCACTTGATTATTGGTCCATTATCATCCACCCTTAGAATGATTTTGCTAATTCTCCCAGTGTCTGAAATGATCAGTTACTGTAAGGTGTAGATGATAAACTGCTTGGAGGAATGGGCAGCAAGTGAGTAAGTGGTTAGTAACCATGGTGAGTATGTAAGTTCCCTAAAGATCGGGTTGGTGCCTTCCAAATGGCCTTTTTTTGTGGCTTGTGAATGGGGGGTGGCCCTACTTACTACCTGGGATGACGATCCTCTAAGGGCTGGATCTAGTCTTCCAAATACCTCCTGAGGTTCGGTGTTTTAGGATGTTTTAGGTATGTTTCTTGGGCCCAAATACCTAGGGTAAGGTGATTTTTCTGGATGATTGGATGCTATGATGATTAGACATTCGATGATGTTGAAGGAAATGGTCATATTTGCCTGCTGCTTTTTGGATCGAAGGATACGAAACCCTCTACTACACCCTGCAATGGAAACAAAAGGCGATGGTCAACCTGTGTTTCCACTCGCCAAATATTTTTATTCATTTTGAATGGTAAATGGTTGGAATGATCAAAAGAAATCCACGTTACACTTGAAGTGATTTGTTCCAAGGAAACCACTATGCATGATGGGGATCTGGGATGCTCCTAAATGATTCGCCATAGCACAGGTAATTCGGACTTGATATCCCCCAAAGTTTGATTCACCGCGTGTATAGTTGATCATCAACCCCTTTAGATCATCCCAGAGTTTTTGGATCTTCATCACTTGGATAAGGACAGGACCGGACTGATTTCACAGAACTATATTCAAATGTGGTGTATTTCACCTAACATAGCTTTTGCGAAAGGGAGCGGATTTTGGAGTTGGGGGGGGGGGGTCACCTAAGTTCCTTTCAATAAGAGGGAGCTAATTATTCGGAGTTACTCATCAACAGTCATTTTTTGTGTGATCAGTTTCCATCAGGCAACCAGTCCTAGGCAACCCTGACTAACTAGGTGCTTTCAATGTTTTTATAAATTTTTCACCCATACCTGGAGTTTCATTCGCTCCAATTTGACTTGCGCATATTTTTCAAGTGGGGTCGGGAAACAACCACCAACAATCCGCCAAGTACCGCGAGAATTCTTCCAGGTGCATCCCGTCTCCGAGCCATCAATTCAGGTGCAAAAATCCCGTTAAAGGGAAGGTCGCAAACAAATTCCAACTCCATCATTGGCTTCATTTTTTTGTTGGCTTCAACAAAAACAGCGGGAGGTGTCGTTTTTTTTTGGGAATGCCGGTGAACATACGGCGATTTTTTGTATTTTTTTTCCATATTTTTTTTCGCCATTAAAAAAAACAAGTAGGACACCAACCTGTTCAATGGGTCGAATCAATCAACAAAAACATCCATGGGAGTCGAGAGTCCGAGAACAATCTCGTCCGCGACGATCCTGGACTACTTGTGAATCAACCGTGGATTCGGATTTTTTGGATGAATATTTGTCTAGATGGTAGTTTGAAATAGATTTTTTCACCCCGATTTGGGGAAGATTCCCATTTTGACTAATATTTTTCAATTGGGTTGGTTCAACCACCAACTAGCTGTGCACTGCCCTTTTTTTTTTTCGACCTGTTAGGTTTCAATCATAAAACGGTTTGTTGAACATTTCATAAACCATCTTAGAGTGAATCTTGGATACATCTAGCATTGTAGGACCAGAAGGACTTTTATATTTGTGAGGTACATACAATCTTATACACAGATTTTTATATTTTTGGTGTTATCTTCACCCTGTCAAAATGGCCTGTTTCTGAAAGTCAGACCTCACGATTTATCACCTTTCCACCAGTCTTAGACTGGTTTACAGCAAATCTTTGGTCCTGCAGCGTAACAGGCACCTCCTTGATGTAGCAATTGTTTTTTTTGTGGGGATTTTCTAGTAACAAGGCTGAGAAATCGGAAGCCATGGCCTGGGTTACCACGAGATGTGGAACCGTTGAACCAGAAAAAAACCCATGAAAAACCATGAAAAGATATCCTAGGTGGTGGTTTCAAATATTTTTTGTTTTCATCCCTACATGGGGAAATGATCCATTTTCGCTATTATTTTTCAGATGGGTTGAAACCACCAACCAGATGAAAAGATATCCATTTCAAGTTGGAGGATATATTGATTCAGGATCCGATTGTTTCAACTGTAAAATGGGTCGACCTGGGAGGTAGCTTCGATCCGGCCCGACTCGGGCCCCAATATCACCTTTCCAAAATTCGTGGTGGATTTGAGGAAGGTTTTGCCCAAAACATATACCAAAAAAAACAGTTGATGGTAGAAATCCTGCAGTGAAATAGGTACCTTTGGACCCCAAAACCCATGAAAAATGAAGGTTTTAGGTCCCCAATATATGGGTTACAACCCTAAACATGAAGGTTGTGGGTTCCCATGGTAGTTGGTAGTTTATCGATCCCTCGGTTTTTTGTAGGGAATTTGTAGGTATTTTTTCGTCAGCGAATTCACAGATCTCAGGTGGAAAAAAGGCGGCTACGAATCTTTCGAAAAAATCCACAACTCAAAAAGGTCTTGAAGGAGACCTTGGTACACAAAAAACCACGGGAATATGATTCCAATGAAAAAAAACATAGCACCTTGGTTTGTGGCAAATTCATGCAAGTCATAGTGTTTGTTTCTCAAATTAATTGAGTGATACAACTCCTTTGCATCAACCACTAGGGGGTGGTTTCAGTTTTTTTCGCTCCTACCGGGGGAGATGATCCATCCAATTTGACTATATAATAATATTTTTCAAAATGGGTTGGTGAAAAACCACCAACTAGACCAAGGTTTCGCCCTTTGAAAACCATCAGGCCATGGCGAAGCCTTACATCAAACCACAGGCGATGAGGGAGAGATCGATCGAATCGATGGAAGATTCCGAGGTGGAACGCAACCATGTGGGTTTTTTAGGTCATGGGCTACCCCGCCCAATTGCCAAGGAAGTTTTTTTTTGGAAGGAAACTACCCTCCAGGGAACTAACATATCCCCCTTACCAAGGCATGTTTGAAGATGATTTTCCTTTTCCTCAGGTGGGATATGTTAATTTCCAGGAGGGTAACATGATACTCAAAATGCTGTGGATTACAGTTTTTTCGTTGAAACACCTAACCATGCAAAAGAAACCTGCAAAACGTGCCATGAACGGTTCAGCTAAAGCTGATATGTGGAAAAAGTGCCTCCGGAAAGACACACCTTTTCAAAAAGCTCTTTTCCGGGCAGGAAAATTTCACGACTCGGACAATTCTTGCCTTTCAAGCATATGATCTGAAATTGATAGACATATATTTTAGGAACTATCAACATGCTGGGAACAAAATGCTAGGAACAAAATGCCAACATACACCAACTTGTTTGAATTGAAGGCTGGCTTGGTGTTTTTTGAGCGATGATCGGAGCGTGGATTTTCCACATCGCACGTGGCTAGGTAGGAGATGAATTATGGTGAACCAGGTGATTTCATCCCAACTTACCCCATGTACTACTGTTGATGGTTCAGAAATCTCAAACAACCAGCTGGGATGTATAAAAATCTGTAAATGATGGGATAAACTATCGACATCAACTGGTGAGTTTACCGGATTTCTGGTTGCCATCAACAGTAGTAACAATTTGTTTCAGCAATTCATGGTGACATTACAATAGATGGTGGGTTGAGATTGAGGTCAACAACCTGTTTCCGGAGTTTCTATTGGTGAGGCTGTGCGAAACGCCAATATTTAGATTGGTATATATGGGCGTTTCCTTAAATGGTGGTACCCCTAAAACACCCCAAAATGATCATTTTTAGTGGGAAACACCCATATATGCAACATGTTTAATACATCAAAAATGGCATCCCTTAGCAGCAACACTTGTCATATCTTTGACCACCTATTGGGTTTAATAGTAACTACAAAACGACTCGCACCATTAGGTATGGGACAAACCGATGTCAATGAAACAGAAAGAACACGCCAATTTATTTTGGCAACATTTTTGAGGCATCTCGAAGGTGTATGGCGTTCAAACCATCCCAGACAAAAAAGGTGGGTATGATGGTAATGGTTACATGGTTACATGGCTACCTGTGAAAATGCATCACAAATAGTGTTTTTCCGTCCACTTTTGAGAAGGCAGCGAGAACTTTTCTGCTAGGCCACGTGGCATGTGGAAGCCTGGGGCATGGACTGGGGATATGGAACGCGACTCGGTCGAAAGTGGGGGAGGATTTGCTGAGGAAGGGGAGGAAGGTGAGTAATGGTGATTACTTGGAGGATCATCCCAGTAAGTGGTTAAAAACCATGGTTAGTAAGGCAATCCCCCTGAAATCCCCTTACTTCAGGTCCTTCAGGTTTAGGAATTGTACTCATTTGCCCAGATAGCTTGGAGGATCATCCCAGGACTCGTAAGTGGTTGAATTACCATGGAGATCATAAGTCCCCTGAAGATTGGGCTGGTTTGACCGCTTCCAAATGGCCGAAATCCATGGCTTATAAACGGGTTTACTACTTGCTAACTGGGATGATCCTCCAAGTAGCCGACTAGATTGGCAGTAGACATCCATAATTTTCAGATGATTTTCGGAAAGTCGTGCTTTCGTCAATATGAGTTTACCAGGTCCTACCAGAGGTTATGCAGTTTTACGCAGGTCAATTGAATGGCTGGAAGCCAGCAATTGGCGGTTTGAAGTTGCTGAACATTTTTGTCCAAAAGATAGTATGATGGGCTTTAATAATTCTTGTAAACAGAATTATCCATCCCACACACAACTGGAAAATGATGTTGAAGGACTATGATTCACCGAGAAGCATGTATCTCAAGCCGGACAAGTGATGCCACCAAATCACTCAGACAAATCTCTTTCTCTAACATTGACCCACTTCGTCGATTCATGGCCAGAAATATGCCGAGGTCTTTGGGCAGTAGTAGGTTTACCTCACCCCCTTTTCTTATAGGAATATAATTTGATATAAGGCCTTATTAGGGGATGATGGTGGTTCATTAGCCCTTAATAAGCGGCCTTATATCTTTGGGGGGGTTGGCATTGGGGGGTTACCTTTGAAATGCCCATGATTTATTCCCTGAAAACTAACATGTCCCCTAAAAAGGGACCATTTCAAAAGGAAACTCATCTTCCAACCACTATTTTTAGGTGCTATGTTAAATTTCAGGGGGAGTACGTTTTTTTTTTTTTCCGTTGGAAAACTTCCCTCCTTTCGCTTGGCTGCTTCACTGTCGCATGGACGACGCGACGCAGCGAGGTATTACGAGACTTACGATCCCTGTGACTGGCCCAGCCGCGCTGATTTGGACCATGGGAAGAGGGGATATCAGTTGGATGTACTTGGATGTCCAAGGAAGTTAGTAAAAGGTTAGGATCAGTGGGTTTAAAACCCTAATACATTATATATATATCCCATGTATAAGTAGGTTATAACCCATTTACTAACCATTTACTAACTTCCTGGAACATCCAAGTAGTGGCCATCTGGACTTACTGCAATATATTATAATGATATATAGATCTAGATATTGTATACCGAATAGATGATTCTTGGAAACAAATGTAATCTTAGATTACAACAATGCAGAGTGAAGGCTTTGGGAGATCGACAACGACGTAGTTTGGTGAACACCCTTTTGGCAAGGCTCCTTTACGAAAGTTTTAAACATCATCCATGGTTTGTGATTCTGGGTGGTAAGGATGGGGGGACTTTGCATCCACTTGCCACAGAATGGTTATTGGTGGCAGTTTGCCAGGGTAGCCAGGGAACCAAGGTCACACTGCAGTGGAAAATAAGGGGTCCAGTCACAATAAGAAAACGCTGAATCTCATTCCCCTGGTCTACGTGATCCATTGAACAGGAAGATGCTACTATATCAAGCATAAAAATAAATAAATAAATAAATAAACAGATAAATGAATATATATATATATATCCATATCTATATAAATTCTGGGTGTATGTTCTAGATCTTCCTTCAAAACAATCATTTTGCAGTCAACAAAAACGGTTCTGGACAAAATTGCCCAAGTTGTTGCAACCACCATTTTGAATCAATCATTTGACCCTTCTCCTAGCAGAAAAAAAAGCGTCCGGTTACCCAAGTTGCCCCACTAAACATATGAAAAACCATGGAAACATTCTCAACCTGGAAAACACAGGAATTCGTACCATTTTTTACACAACTGGATTGCTGGTTCTGGGGGTAAAGTTGATGGAAACCAACAGCAACGACTGTTTTCCAGGAACTATCAAATTCAAAAAAGGAGAAGATCGTGTTAGTAGTAGATTCGATGATGATTTTTTTTGTAGCCAACGAGTGTAAAACCTTTGTAAAATGAAAGAAAAACATCAACTGGAGGAGCCTAAAAGGTCACCCCCTTTTCTTTTCAAAAAACACACATCTTCCAACTTTTCGTTTCGAACCCTGCGAAACGACGTTTTTGGAATATTCCTTAGGAATCACAGGCGTTGCTCTAATACAGCTTGAGCCTTCAACCTGTGTTTGAATTCACCATCACTTTGGGCTTCATTTGGTACCCCTTGGAAGGTGGTGCTACAGGAATCTTTTTTTCCACCCAGTTTTCGTTTCTGGGGTGGTGGTTTTTTCGACCCCAGGCATATACTCCAGGTAATCTTACTTGGCCAATGGCTAAACTTTTTTTTCAGATTACATATTTAGTAGGTTTTTTTTTGTTCAAACTTTTATTTCCAGGTCCATTGGGCTAAGTGAGTATGGTTCCCACCTTACTATTGAGTTGATGAGTTTATCCAGGACAACTCCTGGCGACGTAGCTTGGATGATGAGGCAAGAGAGTTTCGTTGCTGTTCGCTGGGGGGTTTCCAATCCCATAAAGAAACAACCTGGAGGATGTTGTCGATGTCCTTGTCGTTGGTGTGTTTACCAAGATCAATATATCTTTTTTGAATTTTTTGAGTGATTGCTGAAGCTTTTTTTCACCTCGTTTTTGTTTGTTTGGGTCGGGAATTAAATTAAAGTCACTATATTTCTAGAGGATTTGTGGCTTGGAAAGGGGAGGGAATTGATTGGACAACATCAAGATCCTCACAGAAAACGAAGATAATGATCCCAGAATCGGAACTTTGAAAGCTGAACCTTGTCATACCATAGTTTTACAAGCAGAGAGAGAGTAGAGAGTGAAAATGTTTGTATGTTTATGAAGAGTGGAAGTCTCCAGGACCCAGGTGTTTTCCAGGAATTGACCCAGTGGGCAAGTGCTATATCTGCTATGTTTATGATCGCCCGCAGTCTCAGACAGTGCTACCTTTAGCTTAGTTGTTTAGGGTATATAGGGGATGAAATACTACACAGGCATAAAATGTCATGCCCCCATCACATAAGGATCCCGTTTTAAAGCAACCAGGATGACTCATGGAAAGTAAGGGCCGTTCTTTTTTTGTGGCTCCACATGGTAGACCATGATGCTGGAAAACGCCGAAAATGCCCGCCAGGGCTGGGCGAAAGCGTCACGTGGACGAGCTTGGGGAGGTAGGGCATTTACCATAGCTGACTATGAACATCCATGGTTTTTCCAATGGTTGTTGTTTCAGTTGGATGATGACCCAAATCATGCCTATATTGCTCGGTGGTGGTTTCAAATATTTTTTACTTTCAACCCTACTTGGGGAAGATTCCCAATTTAACGATCATATTTTTCAAAGGGGTTGGCTCCAGGTAGTTGATTTCCAGGTATTTCTTTTGTTTTATTTTGGGGTGATCTCACAACTCCTGGGGATTCGGGTGATCACCCGTAAAGGTGTGGGTGTCGTGGGACCAGCATTTACTTAGGAACCGTAGTTCAACGGAGGGAAAGTTTCATCGTAAATTTGCACAGATCCAAGTTGGGAATCTAATCTGAGGTAACTACGGAATCAACCAATCAACCTAGTAATAGTTATATATAACCTAGGTGGTGGTTTCAAATTCTTATTTTCATCACTATTTGGGGAAGATTCCCATTTTGACTAATATTTTTCAAAAGGGTTGAAACCACGAACTAGTGAAATTATTTAAACGATGACCCTACACAGTATCAAGATTCTTTCAACGCCATTTGTGTTTGGATCCAGCAAGAAATTGGAATGCTAAAGGGAGCATCATTATTGTCCCAGGACACATTGTGGGACTGGAATGCACCCAAGGTACACACTGCCAATCGGGTGATGATTCTTTTTGGCTATACTTACTTCCCATCATCATCTACTATGGCCAATGCAGAATCCCACCCCCCTGTTTGTTCTAATCCTGTCAAAAATCCTGGCACATTTGCTAATCATTTGTGCCAGGGTCTAAACTCCTTATGTTGGGGATGGTCATCCCACCTTTAATGACTGGAATCCTAATAATTGGTACCTACGGAATTGGGTTGATGAGTTTATCCCCTATAATATGGAAATAATAGCCAGCTGTTCATTGAAATCGATTGTATCACAAGCCGGATCGACGAGAGTCTCATCATGTTGTGCTAGAACTCTTCGTGAGGTGATGGCTACAGGCGATCCGGACGAGAGTGGTATTGAGATGCGGGCAGTCCACGTGAGATGTTTACAGAGCTGAAACCATCCATTTTAATAGGGATTTCCAGTATTTTCACCATCCATTTTGGGGTAACCCTATTTTTGGAAACACTCATATATTGAGCAATTTTTTGTACTGGAACCTCTAATAAATCACTCATTTTCATCCCATTTCTAAAGAAATCACCAGTGGTTTCATGGAGGAATTACCTACGAAATCACTAATTACAATGGTTTCCCAATTTGCTATGACAAATTGATGACATCCCTTCAATACCAATCGGTCGGTCCATACCACATTGGTGGATGGGGTTTTTATCTTCGGTTGGAATCCTGTGGATCTTAGACGATCAAGGCTTTCTTCCCCGGGAGAAGATGATCCAAATCCAAATTGGCGGTTTTTTTCATGGTCCACCAGGACTTCGAAAACCCGTAAGAGTTGATCTTTCATAGGTTTTTTTATAGGGTAAGTTGTAGTAACCCCATGATACACACCAGTTTTTTTTTACAAAGGGTTAGGTAATACAACCCTGATGACTCACAAATTCAGCCATTCATTTACTACGAAAATGTAACTATAACATAACTTGATGGTCATTTCAAGTTTTTGTTGCCATTACTTATTTCGTCAGAGCTCTCAGAAGAAAATCTCTCGAACCGTGACCTGTTTGTAGTGGGGGGCCTGTTGCCTCGAACATTCGATCAGCAAAGTATCGAATCCTCGTCTCTGCTGTTGCGTAATGGTTGGGTCTTGGCACAAACGACATAACGACATACGCATTTCTATGAGACAAACGAGGTTTAGTTTTATTAGTAAAACATGGATTCACTGGTGGGTTCGCAAGGGGATCACCATTGTGACAACAGCTACAAATGTGCGTGTTTTTCTTTCCAGGGAATACATCTGATTTCCCAGCTGTTCACCAGAAATTTTTCCTTAGACACTCCAAGTATCGCCTATTCATGAAAAAGATTGGAGTGGTTCAAGGGGGGAATGTATGATATAAATATGACATATACAAAATGAATGTCTGCCATGTAGTATACAACCCGAGTTTTAGTTGTTGCACCAAATGTATCCAAATGTGAGTTCGTTCATTGTTCATTCCTTGCTAGATCCAAAACGTCCAAAGGTCACAAGATGTCAGTACTAGACTTCTTACAACCGTTAAAACACTGGGTGGTGGTTTCAAATATTTCTTATTTTCAACCCTACTTGGGGGAATGATCAAATTTGACTAATATTTTTCGGATGGGTTGAAACCACCAACTAGAACACCTTTCCTGTCTTTTTAAGCTCGACATGAGAGGCCTGGGGTTCTTTCCCATCAAACTTTTTCACAATCTCGGAGATATCGGGAGACATTCATCAGCAAGACCCCAACCAAGCAGACGCACCATTTCCTGTACATTTCTATCCGAGAATCCGCCCCTAAAGAGCCTGAAGCCTTTAACGCTTTAAGTTGGTCGAACTTCTTGTGGTGAAGAGCCTTGGTAGATAGGAAGATTGGGAAACAATTACTAAAAGGTGACGCTGAGTTTTCTGCCAGAAAACATTGGAGAGTTGGGAGCTGCAAGTTCTTGAGGGTGAACCTTGCAACCTTTTTTTTTTTTCCATTTGCATTAATAAGCCGCCATCAATCACGTTTTTTTTTGATCTCGGCTCATCAAGTTATCGCTTGAAAAAAAGAGGGGTTCGTTACCAGGGTGTTCTCTTTCGTTTCTAAGGGACTACATTTTAATCATGACGACAAAAATCGTGATCGTTGACTCCGTCCTGATGAATATTTGGGGATGATTCTACCATGGTGATGCTAAAGTATGAATCTGGGTGAAGTTTTTCTCGCAACATGACTGTGCCTGAAAGCGCAAAAAGTGAATAGTAAGGGGAACCACCTGTCATGTTGTGATTTAAACCTCTTGGAGGTTTTCTATTTTAGACCCCCTTTTTAAGCTCTGCACTGAAAGACTCAGGGGGATTAAGATTGCGTCCGAATTTCCGATAGAGAATTGGTTTTCAACATGGGCTTTTTTCACGGAAAGATCAGCCAGACCCTTCGGATCTATGGGACTGGTATATTTACCCGAAGCAATTGTTGATTCTGATGGGATCGATTACGTCTCCATCTTTCTTTCGGTGAAGCTCACTGGTTGCTAGCCTGAAAAAAACAACCAGTATAGCTATAGAAAAGCTAGTTGCTGTACGCTTTTTTATAGATCTATATCTAACAAATATCTAGCAGCCAATACAACCACATATCACGCCATTAGTGATTGAATTGCGGGAATTTTCCCTAGGTTTCCTCAACGCCGTTGATGCTAAACTTCCAATAATTTCCGTTTCATCCTTTTCAGGTTGTTTTCCTCCCCCTTTTTTTCCTAACCCCTGGTTGTTTGGATTGTATAGGTGATTCTACTACCCGATTTATATGAAGGCTTGAAAACCGTTAGCCACTAGGATCCCTATTAAAAACAAGCCCCAACATGAGGGAGCTATGGAGCTTGGGGATGAGGGATGATATCCTTACGTAACTAGGGGGAGCACCCTGAGGCCTAGTCCTTGCCCAACAACATCTCCTAAAATCTACCACATCTCTAGGCAATTTTGGTTGGGAAAACCCCCAAAGGCAGGTAGTTTAGTAAGGGTACCCCGAAATGGCCTTAGCAATTCAGGTCACGGTTCAGGATTTACAACTTTACAAACCATACTATCCATGGTCATGGTATATTTACCTACATTTGTTCGTGGATTTTTATGGTGTTTTGCATGTAGGTAAATATGCCATGACCATGGAGATTACATGTGTTTTTTTTTCAATTCTCCAGGTACTTAGGCTACTACATAATGCAGGTCTCTAAGATTTCTCGCAGCAAAGGCACAAGAAGTTGAATTCCCAAGGGTTGAAGTCTAGAAGTGGATCGGACAGGTTGACTGTAAGGATGGATCCACCGGCAAAACGAGGTGTGCTACGAAGGTATGATGCGTTCGTTGGATGGTTTGGTGGTTGTTTTTTTCCGTTTTTTTTTTGGGAAGCGAAAAGAGAGAGTTTGTTGAGGGGTTCAACTGTTTACAGTATATCTTTGAACACTTGTAGGCATTGTTGGAAAATGAGTTATGGCTGAGTTACCTAGGAATTAAGCCAAATCATTACTGAGGAGTGCAGTTCTTTTTTCACCAAGATACAATAGCTTTGAACCAAAAAGGATCAATACATTTGATGAAAGGATTCCGATAATCTTCCATCCTTTTCTAGTATTTATAAAGGACGTACCAAGCAAGATCAAGCAACATATTGAAACAAAAACCACTGAGTGACTTGAACATCTGATTCCAAAATCAAATTAGCCAGACCCTGGAAATCCAAGTGTTTTTTTAAGAACAGTATGACATATTCCACATAGTCAGATTACTGATATCATGATATATAACAATACGTATATACACTGGCCGGACAAAAGTTATGCCTCTTGCGTCGTCCTACTGCAAAACCCTTCCCCCCCTAGAATCCTTTTGTCAACATGATTCTGGTCAATTTCCACCCCGGAAAAGCTTTTTAGTTTATTAAATTTAAAATGGGGTGATAATTGACCGTGCCACACCTGCCACGCAAAATGGACATGATGAATCGATCCGGTACAGACCAAGTCATGACTCAAACCTTCAACAGGCGCAAACTTTCTTCCTACTGAAGTATACATATATATATATATAGATATATACACACAAGGACATACGATGGACATACGTCTCACAGTGACATAGACAACATGATATTTTTCAAAAAACGACGACGTAGGCAGCCATTGTGGTTTCTGTGTTGCTTTCTGTGTTGCTTTTAAAGTGCTCGTTTTCTGCCGGTGGGTTTTTGAGACCTTTGTTTCAGTAGGTCGGAGCGCTTGCCCCGCTGGGCAGATGCGGAAAGTGGCCAACATTTAACGTAGTGAAGTGTGTTGCCGGTACCATTGCCCTCAACTTACGTGAGCAATGAAAAATGACCGTGGTTGTTTAGGGTATGTAGAGGATGAAAAAACCACCCAGCTATGTGGGGATTACAATAAACCATTATAAGGATCTCTATTAAACAACCAGGATTCAATGGAAAGTAAGGCCGTTATTTTTTTTTCCCGTGGCTCACGTGTGCCTGGGAGAGGGGATATTATCCAATCATCCAACAAGCCATGTCAATGGAGGAGCTACAGTTCTTTGGAGCCAGTGGAATCCCCCCTGCACCCCAAATCATGACTGGGAAGTCTTCAAAATGATATACAGCCACGGAAACTAACATGGCAATGGGGAAAAACACCACTTTTAATAGGAGATGCATCTTCAGATGGTGGTTTTTCCATTGTAATGTTAGTCTTCGGGGATGTATTTGAAAGGAAGATTCCTATGTTTCTATGGATTTCAATTTTAAGATATCGCTTCTATCAGCAATCAAATGACTTTTCTAAGCTCGAGGAAGGTCCACTTGACAGCTTGCAACCCAACACATTCCACCCTAAAATCCCAGTCCCTGTGCGACTCTAAGTTTTGCTCTGAACCAGAATTAACACATTTTCCCCTGGAAGTCAACCACATCTTAATTAGATGTTGGTCAACCAGTGTACAATGATCCAACAGGAGGTTCCGTTTCTTATTTCAGGTGGTGGCTGACTTTTAGAATTGATAAACCCCTGGGTGATGCATATTGATTATTGAGGATCCAGCAGAACAAGATGTACCAACTGCTTGGGCGTTTTCTTGCCTTAGCCTTTTTTCCACAACGCCCTGGACACCCGAAGTTTCATGGCCCTCAATAGCGACCTTTTCCGCAGCTGCAGCGGTGAAGTGCAAAAGAAACACTCTGTGGCTTGCTTGCTGGGGTGGTGCCATCTCCAGCGTTGCCAACATTGCATGGAGACCGAAAAAAGAAACCCGCGCTGGTCATTGGATCGTTGAGAGATAAGGGGTGAGACCTACCATCATTCCCTTTCCTTTCCCAAAAGAAACCATAAAAGAAGGAAACCTTTTTTTGGAATGACTGACCTGCAACTTTTATGTTTCATAAAAACGGTAGGACATTTGCCAAGGGATTTCAGATTCGTTACCCCAAAAAGCATGAAGATGTTTTTAGGAATCCCTTGCAAATGCCCCGCCAAATTCACGTGGAACAATTACAGCGTTCACCAACGCTGTGGTGAAAGTAGATGGAGCAACTCCATAAAACCAATAGATGGGAGCTGTGATGCCATCTACTTTCCAGGTGACATAGATGATAGCCGAGACAGCCCCCAATTCTTTGTCGGTGTATTCACGTTTTTTTTTTCAAATGATAATCCTTCAACATTGCCCTTAATTTAGGCTATAGCGAATCCGGATGGATGGTTTTGTCAGCATTGGAAATGGAGTACTTTCGCGGAAACTAACAAACCGCCCCTGTAAAATAATGGTTGGGAGACGATCCTTTCTTTTTTGGTTTTCGGCCTATTTTCAGGGGCCATGTTAGTTGTAGGGAGGGTAGTCCTTACTTGGAAAAAGTGGTGCTTCACCAGTTGAACCAACATCGAGTCTTACCCAATTTTTTTGTGACACAAATTGAACAGGACTTGTGGATCTCCAAAGAAAACTTGCTATGGATATATCTCACATGATTTCGAAAGAAGTCGGTTGGAAAACGTAGTTGGCATCATGTTTTGAAGGGCAGCAGTACAGTAACAGCTGGTTTTAGGGTGGTAAGTTGCTGCTTTTTGACCAGATCACCTTAAGCGGTTTGATCCTCCGCGTTTGTCCGTTATTATTGAGGTGAAGAACGGGGCCCAAATATGTATATATAAGGATTATGAATGAGTATACCAAATCACTATAAACATCCCCTATGAACCAACTACTACAGTATACTCAGAATTTTTGTTTGAAGGTTGCTCTTCTGGTGAGGAACAAGTCGAATTGACTCACACCCTTTGACAAATTGAAATGGTTTAGGAATTTGTAGATAGATATCCTCGATGTTTTGAAACCTGTATCCTTTGGAGTTTCATAGTTTCAATGGGAAGATAACAGTTGACAATCTGCATGTATATTTTTTTGAGATATCGCAAACCTACAATTTGCGACCCTTGAGTCCAACACCAAAAACAATTTTCAATGGGTTTTTGGGCCTCACTTAATTCCCAGAGTTAGTGGAAAATTCATCTCGACCAATACTTCGAGGTACCCAAATTGGGGGAACCAATCGGAGCAGGTTTTTTTTGACAGGCGGTTTCCTCTAGCAATCTAATATCTGGGTGGTGAATTTCAAAGATTTTTTATGTTCAACCCGAACCTTGGGGAAGATGAACCCATTTTGACTGACTCATATTTTTCTAGTTGGGGTTGAAACTCAACCACCAACTAGAATACGGTCTTGCGACTGCCTGTGTTTTTGTGAAGCCGTTTGGCTTGCTACAATCAGCTCCAGCTTGTGAATGCACCTTCCTGGTAAATTAACATAGGCTGTAGCTGGAAAACCGGATATAGATGTTTCGGAAAATAATGGTACCCCCAAATCATCCATTTTAATAGGGTTTTCCATTATAAGCCATCCATTTTGGGGGTACCACCATTTACGGAAACCCCTATATAGATACATCAACAGCCATTTTTGGTTGATTTAATTCCAAAGCGCAAAGTAGGGAAGTGGGCTTGTGTGACACTTGCGAAGCTCTATATACTTGTGCCCGAAAAAATAGTTCCATGAACCAGTTTCTCAAGACACTTACTCAAGAAGAGAGTGACAACCAACAGTTTAAGACAATTTACAAGAAGAACTTCATTCATGAAAACAGATACATTTTTTGCGTTGGTAATGTGGATGATACGACTCCAAGTTTTCCCGCGTTGGAATCTTGCAATCTCGGTGGCCTTTTTTTTGCGCCACGGGAAGGGAGTGAAGAAACATGTGCCATGTGCGGAAACCAAGTGAGAAATGAAGAAAGGGGCCGTGGTTGTTTAAGGTATATGGGGGATGAAAAACTACCCAGTTATGTGGAGACTATAATAAACTATTGTAAGGATCACTATTGAACAACCAGATCATACTTTAGGGCGATTGCACGTACTACCCCTTGTTTTAGGGATTATGATCGCATCAGGAACCAGCAGTTGTTTGTTGCCTGAAATATCCTACAACATGGTATCCTTTCAAGATGTGAAACCCCTCCAACATGCAGAACCACTATCCCAGTCTACCATTATAGGGCTGGTTTCCATAGTGGGGCTTCCACTATCCCAGCCTCCCTCCCGAGTAGACCCAGTATCCCAGTCTGCCATTATAGGGCTGTTTTCCATCGTGGGGGCTCCACTGTTAGTTTTTGGCATGTACTGCCACAGTGATCACCTTTTGTCACTATTATTGTTACCCCTCCACCCCAGAAAGCAGGGCAAGCCACCAGAGAAAAGGGGCCAGGAGTCCACAACAAGGTCCTATGAAGGGACCCTTGCATGGCACTGGTTTGGGCCCTCTGGGGTTCAAACGCCCCCTGGGCCAAGGACAGCTGACACACGACTAGGCCAAAAGGGGTCTGAAAAAGTGTGGCCTGGAGCCTGTTGTGTCTAGCTGGTACACTTGAGTTGGAAGCTTAGGCTGTATAGGACAGTTGGCTTTTGAGTTGAGTGAATCTGTTGTCATGAGCATCTGAACATGCTGTCTGTGTTTCTGTGTAGAAGTTGTGTAGAAGTTGAATTTGAATGTCTGTGTAGCTTCTGGACCAAGCAAGATATAAGCAGGATGCAGGGAATCATCAGAGAGGTCATAAATGGGATGCCTGTCAGCTGAGATGAGGTCCTGGGAACTGGCAGGGCATCCTGTAGTGGGCTACTGGGTCCATGTGGGAGATCTCCAACTAGAAGAAGATGGCCAGTTGGATTGGGTGCCCTTCAAGGAGAACTCAGAGTTGGCCCTACCACTAAGTGGCCTAGGGAATTATGTGACAGTGCATATCTCTTTGTGGATACAAAGAGCTTGTCCACAGACAGCCCTGGCAAGGCCTGAGTGGTGCAGCCCTCCCTAAGGGAGTGGAGGTCCACCACAGAAATCACCAGTGCAGGGACAATAGGCTGGTGAACTGCAGGCACTGCCAGCTCGGTTCACACACAACTGCACAGATAAAAAAAAGAGTGCTGAGTTGAGTTTGTGAGAGGCTGACAGATTTGCAAGCAGCACAGTGCCACCACCACCCACCACCTATCGCCTTCCAAAGTTTCAACATGAAGATCCACTATCCCAGCCTCCCCCAGTAAGAGTGGACAGTTAAACTTTTTACCCACGCACCAGGCTTAAAGATTTGGAATGCAAGCATCATGGGAGTGGAGGCAACTCGCATATCCCAAGTTATTAGCACTTTTTCCAACAAGGGGTGCCAATGACAAACCCTAATAGGATGGTGAATTTGCACCCTGTCTCGGAACCTTTTGTTTTGGCAACCTTTGGATCATTCTATGATATATGTATATTATAATGTAGCCTATTGAATTTACCATAAGAATTACTTAAATTTTTCGGCGAATATACCTCACACATGGATTTCTGTGTTCGTTTTCTCAGCTTTCCAGGTATTTTCGCACTCGGCTCATATCAGTTAGTCCCCCCAACGAGCAAGACATTGAGGTCATGGCGGCTCACCTTTCCCCTTCTGGCGCTGGTCCCGCCAGTCGTCTTCGGTGCAGAAGTGGTGTCCTTTGGACGTGCCCCGGTTGACAAACGCTGAAAAATACCAGAAAAAGAGGTGATGAACTCAAAATTTGAAAATGTTTTTTTTTTTTTCTGTTTTTGTTGGTTCAGGGTTAGTGGTTGTTCAACTTGCCCAAGGGGTGAAATCATGTGAAACAACGTGATATTGAAATTGTTTTTTGCACGTACAGATGAGACTGAAAGTTGACTGAAAGCAAAGCAACCATTTCAATGCCTTTTATATTATGTACTGGTCTTGTATTTTTCTTCACCAAAATGACACGACAACCTATGGGTGAGAAAAAGGGAAAAACTCTGTGACTTGTGAGTCTACGGTAAATACAAAGTCAAGAAATAGAAAATTAGTAGAAGATTCTGTACAAGACATAATACTCGCTAAGGAGTCCAGATGAAGGCTATGTGATTTTGCGATGACCCTTAAGAGAGTTGAGGTCAGATTAGGCCATACCTTTAGGATGTTCCCCTACCCAGCAAAAGTGACCTGCAGAATGATCACATTTTGGGTAAACGAATCCAAGCTGAAGTTACATTTTCTACGGTTGCCACCGGTGGGGGAGGATGAAAACTGGAAGTTGGATGAACCATTCCTGCTAGTGCAGTAGGTATATATATATATATGCTGTACATATACTGTTATTATATTGTACACTGTTATTTTATGTACATATACATTATATGCATGCAAATGATACAATATGGTTGATTCGGATCTGATCATGCGAAGTGTTTCAGCGGAAAGGACTTTAGATCATGGCGCATGCTCAAAGTTTTCAAGATGAACATGTTCCATGAAGCCATCCTTAAAGGAAAGTTGCCTTTCAACGATATCCATTTTCAAGGACGTTAGAGGGAACAGACCAGGCACCATGAACATCCATGTTTCACATGTACGAGCTCCGACACGTTTCGTGAATGTTGCGAGGATCGCATCTCTGTGTTTTCATTCCCATCAGCGAACGCAGCAAGAAGGCTTCGTTGTTTGGAGGGATTTCCGTTTTTTGCGCGGAGGGCCCCATGGTGTAGAACTTTTCTTGCACATCTTCCCCAACAGATCATGGAAATCACCCAAAACATGGTCTAACTTCATAGCCTTGTTGTTTTTTTAAAGGTCTGATGGGTTTTTAGAGACCACAGAAGCCTGTTTTTGAGGAAAAAAACACAAGGTTGATCTTCGCAGAAAGAAATCGTCCCAGAGCCTTCCAAATTCAGCTCTAGAGCGATGAGGTTCGGGATGATTTTCAGGTTCCAACCGTGAATTTTCGGAGGTGGTAAGATTTCCATCCATCCACGGGGGCCTTTTGGGTCCTTGAATTTTCCAACAGGATGCTGCACTCTCGCATGCGGCCCTTGAGACATGGGCATCGGAATCATTGCAGAGGGCAGCAGGTGGGGTGAATGGAAGGTACATGGTACTGTTGATGATGCTAGTCTATCCCATTATTTACCAGGTTTTAGCACCATCCCGGGTGGTGATCGCCGGATTTCTTGCATCAACATGTAAGTATGGTGATCTACTGATCTACTATCTCTCTTTCATGGACTTTTTTACATCAATTACAGGGCTTCGAACTCAACTTCTTGTCTCAGTAGTACACAAATCAGTTCCATGCACATGCAGAAGATAGAGAAAGTCCATCCTGGACGCCAAAATCCACCAGAAATGGTTGATTTCAGTAAGATACCAATGGTTTTTCGGGCTGATTTTCAGACACACCCAAGATGAACTCTATTTTTTGGGTCGCAAGGTTCTAAAACTAAAATTTGTTTGAATAGGGGTTGTTGACCATTCTGGGCGTGCATATGTCGGCGAAAAAGAATGAGTCCAAGAATCACAAGTAGCTAGGATGAGAAACATCCTTTCCTGGGAACTCTGACTGGAAGCCGTTCAGCATGATTCAACTCGTTTTATTTTACCAAGAAATACCTTCCCGGTACAGTCATCAGCAATCCATCACGAACCCTTTAGAAGATCCACCCGGAATTCAGGATGGTGGTTTCAAATATTTCCTATTTTCACCCCGACTTGGGGAAATTATCCAATTTGACTAATATTTTTCAGATGGGTTGAAACCACCAACTAGGATAATTTGGCCAGTTTGTTTGGAAAAACACCCAAGTTTCGACAAGACTGCCATGCAGGTGCACGTGTCTTCTTCGTGAGTGTGAGCAGCACTCGCGGGAGCGGTGGGTGTTGATTTTTGCTCACCAGTTTTTCCTGCGAATTTGGTGTGACATGCATCCTTTGTGCGACAATGGATGCAACTGATGTCACTCGCAAGTTGGGAAAGATGTGGCTTGTAGTCAGGGGGTCATTCCTGTAATTCCCATCATCCAAATCATCCAGTCATACCTCCGGACATCCTGAGTTCAGGGATCCTTGTCCAAGCCAACAGCTCAACCCTTTCAAGACGGAACCCTAAGGTAATCACTCCAAACGCAGGGAGTTTTGAGCCTTCAGTTTAGGCCAACAGTTTTAAATTTTTGAAAGGTGGAAAGGTGGAAAGGTGAGCAAAGACATATATTGCCAATTTGGATGCTCCATATGGATTATTTTGTGTACATTAGGCGAAAAAATGGCCACATTCAAGGGGAAATGTGGGTAAAAATTCCCTGCATACACCATCTGGGTACGTTAACATGTTGTAATCATACGTAACAAATCACCTTATCACCCTATGTTGCATGGCAGTAGATTCATGTAGATTCCATCAAACACCATGATCCCTTGGCAGTAAAATGGGATGTTGCCAGCTTTCTATCTAATTAAAAAAGGCTTCGCAAAAACCATACATTTTGTTGATGGAAGAAATCCGGCTAACCAGTTGAGGTGAAGGTAGTTTATCCCATTATTTACAGGGTTTTGTACACCATCCCAGGTGGTTGGGAATGGGATTTCTGAACCATCAACAGTATCATCTAAAACTGACACCCCTTGGAACGTGGAATTTCCCCTACCGGGTGGAACATAAGTATGACGTCATCATCTCATCCGACGGCCCGCGAGGACATCATTGGAACCCTACACGTTGCATGTGCCGGGAGATTTGGAAGTGGATTACAAACGTCTGCCCGTGAGAGTCCTTTGGCTGCGGGAAAAACTCTGGTTTGGCCTTGGATTGTGTGTGTGTGTTGTTTTTTTTTTTTTCCGGGCTTTGGGAGATGAAAAATAGGCCATGATTGGAGAAGAGGAACACTTAAGGCAAAGATGCAGATGCGAGTTGATTATTTTATTTAGATATTAGATAGAGTTCTTTTGTTCACAAGATGCTTCAAACTCAGAAGTGGTCAAATTTTGAAACCTTTGACAGTGTGTTGCTGTTTGCGCCCAAGGATCACTCCAAAAACTCAAAAAACCCAGCAGCTGTTGGTTTCATCCATGATAGGTGCTTCATTTTTGATTAAATGACGCGGTCCAAAAAGTGGTGGCTTAGCCAATATAGATGAAACAATTTTCAGGACTGACAACTTACCACTTACCTCGAAACATGTTGCCCTATTGTTGTTGAGCCTTGAGAATCAGCAAACCTGGATGATTCATGGTCCAAGCAAATGAGGAGTTGGAGGTTTGATCATGATCTTTCATGGTCAAGATATCTTTTCAAGACATCTTTTGATGCACTGGGATGTTGACAATGGTGATCTTAACTGCTTGTAACATGGAACCAGATGGACATGCCTTATGGGGTGAGAAAGAATCCCTGAAGACCTGAAGTCGTCTCCAAAAGTGTTGCGCAATCATTCATCCCAGGGGCTTTCGCAGGCCCTTGATTGAAGAAGGGTACAGACATGTGAATAAGAATCATAGCAATGGCATAATGCACCAATTTGAAGATATATGTCGATTGAAGATGTTGGATTTCTGTTGCCATGTTCGTTCACCAGAGGGTACTTTACCGCAGTAAACAAACAACATAGCAATTGAATATGGACTTATGGACCCCCTTTCAAAAAAACCCGGAACATGAACCAACTATGTTAGTTTACCAGAGGCTACCTACCTTCCAAAAAGGAAATCTCCACTGTTGATGGTTCAGAAATCCTGCACTAACCAGTTGAGGTTGGTAGTTTATCCCATTATTTACAGGGGCTTAGCACCATCCAACAAGTGGTTGTTTGGGATTCCTGAACCATTCACGGTATGTTCGAAATTTTTTGGTTCGCATTTCCCCCTTATAATAGGTCCAACGGAACCCGCCTCATGCCAATCCGAGATTTTGAAGATTTGGCATTATTTTGGCCAAGAAGATGAGTGCGACTGGGTCATGAAGGCACCGTGACATAGAGATCGTGGACGATTTGTTTTTCTTTAAACAAAAAGTCCCTTTTCGCGACTAGGTGGAAAGGTCCAAAATATACCATTGATATTCCCTGTCAAACTGTCGAACCTTTGATGTCCAAGCAAAGGTTGTCATACATCTAATTTTCCACGATTGTGGGTAGTTTTATATAGATCGATCGAATACAGTTCAGGAGGGCTAGGTATTATTTTACTTTATTTTTTTGTTTGTGTTCTTCGGCTTTTTGCTGGCTTGGCTTCTGTTGTCTTTTTGGCTTCTGCTGGCTAAATGGTCCTGTCTTGGTGCAACACACGCTTGATCTTCTGCGGCAGCCTTGGAAGCTAAAGGTTTCGACTCATGGGACTTGCAGCCTTTTTTTCCGCTACTAAGTCCTTGTGTGAATGTCAAGAATTGGTCGGCCCGCAGAGACTTGAATATTATCTCCTCCCGCAGCTCCTTCGTGCCGCGTTGCTTCGCACTCGTGAGCAAAGAAAATGACATGACTTACACTCACATGGGCATTGCGTTTGCTGGAGACTGCGCACGAGTTGTGGCACGCATTTAGGCGCACGCTTGCACGAGCCTCCAAACTGCTTCCAAAAACAACAGTGGGAATCTTTCCTTTCTTATGGAGGAATCTTTGGGTTCCCTCCTTTTCCCATTCCCCCGGGAAATAAGGCCTTATTTTCGCCCTGATTGCGGGATCATAGTGAATATAGCTAAACAAAAACAGTGGCTTTTCGGGGGGGGATATACCCTCACTGAAACAAACATAGCACCTGAAAATCAATGGTTGGAAGATGAATTTCCTTTTGGGGCCCGGCCCATTTGCAGGTGCGTTTGCTGTTACTTTCAGGGAGTGTTTT
Source organism: Breviolum minutum Mf 1.05b.01 (assembly GCA_000507305.1). NCBI lineage: Eukaryota > Dinophyceae > Suessiales > Symbiodiniaceae > Breviolum > Breviolum minutum. Next base: position 77,736 of record DF239828.1, read on the forward strand.
TTCCCCTTAGATTCCCAGTCTGACTTTAATGAGAAAACCCGTCGTTATTCCCGCGAGGCGGATTCTGATACCTATGTCAACTTGAGCCTCGGTTGAAGATGGACCAATGGAGCTGCAGGGGGGGGTTTCACCTATCGACTCATTGAGGTCCCCGGAAGGGTCCCGATCGGTGATTTTATCAAAGGTAGCTGGTGGCGTTTTTCAAAGATTTTTGGAATTTTCATCCCGGATCCTTGGGGTTTCATGATCCAATTTGACGAATTTGCATATTTTTCAATTGGGTTGGTTCAACCATCAACCAGCAAAGTCGTTTTGAATCATCTGAGCATTTAAAGGTCTGGTCATTAAGGTCATCATTGATGACCATGTTTGGTGTCATTTAACTCATTGAGGTCATAAAAGGTCATAAGATATTCTTTGGATTTGTTTGTATTTTATAATGATAAACTGGTCATATTCAGGTTCCATGCATCAAGACCTTTTTTGATTGCTTATCCTGAAACTACAGATCATTTACCAAAGAGTTTGTCTCAAACTGTCATCCCCAAAAAACATCCAAGCGACATTTCTGAAGGGATGCGAGTTGCTGTCACTACCAGGATGCTGGGATCCCTCACGATCCCAGGATCCACCCACAGTTTTAGACCAGGAATCCCCATGAATTTTTACTTCCCATGTGCTATTGGGAGGGTTTTGCATCCCAACAGATATCAAAGCTTGGCGGTCACGACACCTGTTTTAGACGCTAATTTTTTCAGGCAAATCCCTCGAAACCACACACCGAAAGGATCATCCTAGATTCGGTGTATCTAGAAGTCGTTGCCACATTAAAAACTGCACCTTTGCTTTCGATGATGGCAGATTCTTACTTCAAAAAACGGAATTTCACTGATTAAAGCGACATGTTTTGACCAAAAAATGATGGCAATATCTGGACGTTCTGGGGAAAACCGTTCTCCCCATATGCGGCAAAGTTTGGTGTATAGATATTTATGTACATATATCGGCGGCTTGAGCCATTGTGATATTGTCGCCATTGTGGAATTTCAAATGGTTTCATGTTCGTAGCGAATGGCATCCCAAAATTAAACAGACAAAAGGCCTGTGAATTCAGAGTTTGACATCCAACAGAATGAGTTCAGCCAGAATTGCTTAGTTGCACATAGATAGGGTTATAAGCTTACCCAACCATTCATATGGGATCCCTTCATATGGGGAAATGGTTGGATAACCCTATAACCCTGTCTATGTGCAGCTAAGATTGCTTGCTTCGAAAGTGAAATCCAAGACGCCAAGGAGAGCGGTGAGTGATAGGTTGAAGTGCTTCGACAGTGAGGAGGAACATTTCTTAGGCGGGAAAGCTGCATGAGAATAGGGGGAATGGGAAAAAAACATTTGGGAGGTGAAATATCGGATGATTTTTCCTTGCTAGGTATATAGATACCCTTAAAAATGGATTGGAACAACTGGTAGATCTTCAAAATGACTAATGACGCTACTTTTTTTTGAAGTCCCAAGGGTTTCGCAAACGGTGCGAAAGCAAGTTTGAAAACTCAACCAGGGGAATGGGGGGTATCTCAAATCCCTCAAGCATGATGTGGGGCGAGGTCTACGGAGTGGTTGCACCTGTTGGCAAGGTCGTGTGAAGTATGCTTTACAGTGTTCGTCCGCTAATTATTTAGTTCATACGCTAGGGTGAGCAACTACCCAGTTATGTAAGGATATATTCTCCAACCAGGATTGTGGTGGGTTTGTTGCGACTCAAGTGCTGCTTAATTTATCACAAGACAATTTGATTTATACGTTGATTTCAATGTACTACTTTTAGGAAGCACTCAAATAGTAATACTGTTGATGGTTCAGAAATCCTGCACAACCACCTGGGTTGGTGTACAAAACCCCTCCAAATAATGGAATTTTTACTACCTTCACCTCAACTGGTGAGTTTGCGGGATTTCTTCCACTCATCAACAGTAATAGCAATTGTTTAAGACATTCATGTGACATGACAGTAGATGGTGGTTGACATTGGGGTACTACTTTGAGGACATACTCAAATACGGATATTAAGAGTTTCTTTAAACATTTCCATATCATCAAGGTGCTGTGCATGCCATTGTTCCTCCACGTCACCTTCGAGAGATGTTACTTGGCAAAATGCAAAACGCCGAGGAGAGATTTTTGAGGAAATGATGAAATCTTCCAAATGTACCCTCCTGGGAACGATACATATCCCCCTCCTGGGAAGGTAGTTTGAAGATGATTTCCGAACTTCCCCAGGTGGGATAGGTTAATTCCCTGGAGGGTATCACTGGGTGGTGGTTTCAACATATATATATATACATATACATATATATATATATATGTATTTTTTCATTTTCACTCCTATCCTTGGGGAAATGATCCAATTTGACTAATTTTTTCAAAGGGGTTGACACCACCAGCTAGATCAAATGTCAGACTTGTGTATATACTGTATAATATAGATTTTGCGTAGATGATCTAATGCTTACATCACACGAATAAGACTGCGTTGCTTTTGCTAAGACAATATATTATATAAGTCCATCTCCGCGAGTAGAATCAACTCTAGACCCTAGTGAGAAACGCTGGGCCAGCTAAAACAATCTATCTAATTGGTTGATACGAACAGTTCGGGGAGTGCAAAATTTACTGGAGATACTTGTTGGTGTTTCATGTGGTGAAATGTGATTCAGCCTTACTTTTGAGGTCACCTTAAGTGGTGAAAAGTCAGGGAATCCTACCCAAAATGGCCGAAACATTCAGGTCTAGCAATTATTGACTTCCAGGGTACTAGATGCTTGATTTCTATGATTGTGTAGGTAACAATACTGTTGAAGAAATTCGACTACACCAACCAGGTTAAGGATTGATTTTTTCAATTGCCCAGATGCCACACGTTTATCATTTCAAGGTGGATAGTTTCCAACAAATTAGGATCAGACCAATCTCTTGGACTTGTGTTAGGATGCTGGGATAGGCTGTTCCGCCAGGGGATAATTCCTTATTCCTTTAAAAAAACCATGGGTTTTTATAGTTCTAAATCACCAACCAGCTAGTCATCAATTGCAGCCATCCCATGCACTACCTAGTGTTTAAGGAAGGCTGAAGAAAAACAATACCCAAACCAAATCGACTTATGTCGACTTGACTAGTATGACTGGAAGACACCAACCATTCATTTACAATTTGTGTTTCAAAGGTGACACCCTAAAACTTGAAGATAGATTCACCAAAAACGACGGATTTTAGGAACAACTCCATGGTTTCTAAAGATAGCCTATCACCATATAGGTGTTTCCAAAGATAGTGGTACCGCAAATTGGATGGTTTATAATGGAAAACCCTATTAAAATGGATGATTTGGGGGTACCATTATTTTCGGAAAGACCCATATCAAGGAGGAGGCAGTCGATTGGTGGAATGATTTTTCAGTGCACTAAGGTGGTCCGCTCTCTACTTTGGTCATGGAGGATCAGGTGAAAAAAACGGCCCGAAAACGGCGGCAGATAGGATCAGATAGGTTGCTTTTTGTTTGCGTTAAATGTCGGTGTTTTTTTGTTATTTTTATAATTGACGAGCACAAAAAATGATCCAATTTGATGAGCATATTTTTCAAATGGCTTGAAACCACCGACGATCCGCAGAGTTTGTCTACATGAATGGTATCGTAGAATGTCAGGGGAGTCATCAAGATAGCTCCAACTAGTTGGCATCAAGAAGTTTCCAAAAAAGACCTCTCAAGGGGACCTGGGAGAACAACATTTGTGTTTGAGTTTTCTACAACTTTCAAACGTGTTGTTGTTGTTGTTGTTGTTGTTGTTGTTGTTGTTGTTGTTGTTGTTTTTGTAGATTCCAATCGAACTCCAGCCCCCCAATCCAGGTTGTTGAATTATCATGGTTTAAACCCAGGTATACACAAGGATGTATTTTAACTGACACTTTCAAATCTTCCAAGATGGCCCAGTGGCGTCATCATGTACTGTCCCATGTTTTGGCCGGTAGACGATAGTTTCATGTTTTTCTCTTTTCCTATGCCAGCACTTAGGGTTACCTTTTTGACAGGCAAAAGAGAAATCTCCTTGCATAAGGAAAACATGGATACATGACCCCCTTGCAATGAGGCAAACATCTCGAAGGCCTTGCATTGTTTTATCACCCCATGAATCACTTCAATAGATACAGATTGTTGTTGGGCCTGCGTTTTGTGGGTTATCACTTGGATGCTCCACCTCCCAGAATGCAAGCGTCACCACCAGAATTGTTACATTTTTAGTAGAGGATCCCTATAAACTTTCATTTGCCACTGGGAGGAGGAGCATCCCAAGGTATCACAAATAAAAACCTTTTGTGGGCAAGTGGCGGACACAACTAGCCACAGGTCCCTTGACACCAGTAGAGGGCTATTTCCACTTCGTTGAAAAAATTCTGAACCCCAATTGGGGTGGGGTTCCCCGTGGTAGGCTACATGGTGAGCCGTGGGCTGTTGCCACGAATTCGCTTGAGTGCTCCTGCATGTTTGGTCGGGATGCCCTCCCTGAAACTTGATGGTTGGAAGATGAAATTTCCGTCCTAAAGGGGGCCTATTTTCAGGGGCGAAACGCAGCATGGTATTTGGAATGCGATGGGAGTATTGATAGGAGTAGGCTTTTTGTTTTGGAAGATGTAACAAAATATATATCCAAACAATACTGCATGATCACCTTGAAACCAAAGCTCGTTTGTGGGTGCTTGGTCTTCTCCAAGACTGCCAGACTGCTTTAAATCGGTCTTTAAGGGGCAATGGACAATTCCCTATCAGGATAAAATGTCTGAGCAGTGACCACATCCCTGATCATGTAGTGTATTAGTGTATATATATGTATAGGGATTAGAATATGTCACAAGTAACCAATTATATCTATGAAGAATATCAGTACGATAAGCCATGAATTCAGGATCCTATCATTAACCAACAAAGACTTCATGGTTCATATCACAACAGTGGGTCCTGTTGCCACGGCTCATCTGCAAAAATTCATGACCTCTTCAGGTGGGATCTGAAACAAAAGGCTTACAACTACACGAACCCCTCATGAAAACATGTGAAAACCATGGGATCTTAACAGGTTTTCGTTGGATCTCTGAATCATTAACGGTCTCCAACACCTCTTTTTGGCTTGTTTTTTTTGGTACCACGAAAAACTCGAAGCACTGAAACGATGTGGGCTAAGGAGGATATGTTGGAGATGACACGCGGTGATGCGATGGAGGAATGGGAGAGAACCGTGGGAAGTGCCCACCTTTACTGAGCATCCAAGTTATGTGATGGACTAAAAATCGTAAGCAGTTGAGATGAAAGATGATTGATTAAGGCCTATTGTGGAATATTTAGCAATTTTGGGATGTTTTCGAGATTGGTGAATACTTTATTGATATACATTCTATAGGTCTACGTTCACATTGAGGTATCTGAACTGGCTGGCCGGTTTCTGCAATCCATACAGCACAAAGAAATGCTGAAGTCATCCCAATTCCACCAGGGAGCCCCACGGGCCACTGGGGCAGAATGATGCAGAAGAAATTCCTAAGGTGACCAACTACTTGGCGGTGGTACTTTTGATGGAAGAAATCCCAAACAACCACCTGGGATGGTGCTAAAACCTTGTAAATCATGGGATAAACTACCTTCACCTCAACTGGTGAGTTTACCGGATTTATGGTTGCCATCAACAGTAGGTGGTAGGTGGCAGCCAGTTCTCTACCTACCCAAAACGATACTTATCTCCAGAGTTTGGAGTCCATGGGCTTTAAGTTGCAGGACGTCATCTTCGCTTTGTGTCTTCAAAGGCAGCTCGACATTCAGGCCTGTGACAGAGGTGTGTCTATCCAACCTGTTTCTTGATATGAATATATATATATATACATACATATATACATACATTTCCGGGTTGCAAGTAGGTGACATTCGGATAAAGGCTTTGTTCATTTGCCGATATTTGCCGATACAGAGGTTATTCGGTGTAGCGGACATCTGAAATCCAAGAGGTGGGTTGGACGTTTCAACAAAAAGTCAAAATATAGGGCCAACTTTGCTGAAAATTACTCTACTAGTTGAACATGGCAATTTCTCCTCCGTTTGCTTCTCCGTCTAAAACCAGGAGTGAGACCGCCTGAAAGATCGAGTTTGTTTTTCCCAGCTGTGTTTTTGACATATAAGATCATCCAGATCCACCACCAAAAGACATATTCCAAACAGATGGGCTGAATTTTGCCACTCCTTTTGCGTCACAAAATTTGTGAACCTCCAAGACGGCTAAACTTGAAGTCAACCGCCTGAAATCCGTGGAAGTGATGCTGTCGTTTTCGTTTGTTTCCATCATTTTCTTTCTGTCTGAAACGTTTGGCGCGGCAAAATTCGAAAATGGACAGTCGTGGAAGAATTTTCGATGAATTTCTTCCACCATTTTTTCACGGTGAATACGATTTATCATCATGGAGTCATGCCCCATACCATCCATGTATGGTATATTTACCTACATTTGCATGTAGGTAAATATACCATACATGGATCCCATGGGTGCGTGACCAGTCTTTTGTGCCAACGACTTCCAGGGTTCGTGGTTATATGAGTTACCCTAAGAATCGTTGGACCCTCCTATAGGTTTGACTCTGTACAGCAGGGTTCTGGGATCTCCAAACCACCAGGTTTGAGATTTCATGATTCTTAGGGTATATGAAACATTATCCTTTCCAGATGCTCTCAGCTCAAATTCAGGACAGTAAAGATCATGTTTTCAACTCTTGGAAACAATACTTGATATATTTGACACTTGCATAATGCTCGGAACATCAGTGCTTATGGGGTTTCAACGTTTCCCTGGTAAACGTTTGATTAGATATAACCCAATGGTCATTGGATATTGATGAGTACCTAACTGGGGTACCATGCCAGGTTGGCAAGCAGGTTGTGTCACCCTCCAATGGCCACCACCGTTTTTGGCAGGTAAAAAGCTATGGGTTCTTGCGACCAATGACGTCGCGCTATGCTCAAAATGCTGAGGATCCCGAGTTGGCTACACAGGACAGGACCTTTGGGAACCTGGAAAGGTGTTGGAAGGCAACGTCTTTGGGGGTTTAGGGAATCCACCTTATTCTAGCCTCCCTAGAACTAACGTAGTCCCTGAAAATTGATGGTTGGAAGATTAGTTTCCTTTTGGGATGCCATTGTTTCAGGTGCGAACTGTTAGTTTCAGGGAGTGTAGTGTTTTGTTTTGTTCAGCTACCAGCTACAGTGAAAACTCATACAATATTTGTCCAGATAGCATGTCTTTTTGAACAAGCTTATTGTTCTATCGCAACCGTTCACCAAGTGATGTTGAGGATTCTGAGAAATCTCCAATGCCTTGTGTGAATTCACCATGTGTGCCATGCTCATGCAAGTCAATCAGCATGAAAACGTGTCATATGGTTATCCCTATATTTACTACTGTTGATGGCGATGACAGTGCAATCCGTTCAAACCACCTCAGTTAAACTATAAATAGTAAACAAAAATCAACAAACTGCAAAAAACTCGGATCCTGTTGCAGGATCCCTGTATATAAATAAAATCATACACTCTTGGAAGGGGGGAATGGGAATGGGTTTCACGAGACAAATGACATTGTGTCAATTCCGGGGCCCGAAAAGAACGAATAATCCCAAATCACCAGGAAAATCCGGGATTTGAGTAGGTGATCTTCCACCACGGTCCCAGGGTGTCCCCGAAAAAAATCATAGCCTCCCTCCAAACAAACAAATCTGAATCAGGGAGGGTGGACTCCTGCACCCCGGAAACACTGTTTCTGGTGTTTTATGAATTTTTCCGAAGATTGCTTTAGAAGTAAAGTAGATGATTCTCGGCTATCAATAGTTTGGCTACTAAAGGGTTTTTGTATCTCAACCAATAAATGCCGTTGATGGTTCAGAAATCCGGCGTTTACCAGTTGATAGTTGATAGGCAGTTTATCCCATTATTTACAGGGTTTTGTACATCCCAGGTGGTTGTTTGGGATTTCTTCGATCAACAGTAGGAACCACTAGCCATTTACTTTTCACCCTATTATACTGGCTAACATAAAAACAAACAAAGGACATGTTTATTTCGAAGTTGGAAAATACGTTCCCCAGACTTTCACGTCAGAAAGGTGGGTTTCCAATGGGGAATTTTCTAAAACATGTTTTTCTAGATGGTGGTTTCAAACATTTTTTATTTTTACCCTTTCCTGGGGAAATGATCCAATTTGACTAGTATTTGTTTAGCTACTATGATGGTAGTGAAACAGTCCCATGAGGTTTTTTCATCACTTCGATTCGTGACGCAGGAGTTTGTGGTGAATTTCCATCAAGCTCGAGATGAGTTGCTGGCGCCCTGGCAAAGTGGAAAGTTGGTGCCTTTTTGGCGGAACTTTGTTTCTAACCCTCAACTTGGGGGTGTCCCTGGACCTGCTAACTATTGCATTGCAATATATGTACATATACATATGTATATATATATATATACATGCATTGATATTGGGCAGTGGTATACAAGTTTGATTGCAGAACAAGCTACCAAATTGAGGATGGAACAGCACTGGATCAAGCATTCTATTCACCAGTCCTCAACTTTAGGCGCACAGACACAAGCACATCTTGAATGATTAGAGCATGCCTCAAGCTGTTTGATGTTATCTGTTACATTGTATTTGAAAATAACTTTCAACGTATTGATGGTTTGTCAATGAACCTTGCCATTATCATGTTTCAAGGGACTAGTCTCTGAATCATGTACGGCAAATTTATTGCGAGCCTTTCCTGCCAGGAACGGTGAAAACCCCCAAATCGTGGTGAAAAGTAAGGGAATCCCAAAGAAATCCCCTGAATTTTAGGATTTTTTGGTAATTTGCCCATGATGAATCTTGAGGCTTTTTTTGGTGTGTCAAAATTCAGACTCATTTATATAAATTGCATTGGCTTTAGCAGCTTTGGGGATCTGTTTTGGATGTCACCATGATGTCACCCGTCAGCAGTCAAACTCTCATCATGTATAGAAGTGGCCATAAGATTCATTGTGTGTGAAACATGGTCTGATTAAGCAATACTGGGGGTATCTTTTTACAGCAATGACACTGGGCTTCAAGCTGATAGATCTTCAGATCTTATACCACATAATTTCAAATCATGCAAATCATGCTTCTGAAGCACCCATTTTTTTTGGGAGATAGACACAAACACTAGGCAGTTGTTTCAAATATTTTTGGGATTATTCACCACTATTTGGGGAAGATTTCCAATTTGACTGCAGCAATATTTTTGCAGATGGGTTGGTTCAACCACCAACCAGAACACATGTTTTTTCTTGCTAAAAACCTTCCACTTGACAACCAGGACCTTGAGGAACGTTTCCCCGGAGAAGCCTTGAAACGCTTTATGCATTGGGATGCTCAGCCTCCTCCACTTCATGGATGTCTGCACCTTAGTATTCATTCGTGGCTGTTTCGGCATCAACGGTCCGTTGTGGGGTCGGTTGCTGGGTTTCTTTAAGGAGCAACCCGGAGCTACCCCCCCCTATGTTTCCAGGCACATCTTCGTTTAAGATCATCCAAGTCATATTTCAAAGTCACCTTGCTTATTTCGACCCTCCGAGGTGTTATGGTGATTCATCCCGTTGAAAATGAGACGGATCTGCACCAGGCAAGCGACACCGGACGAGAAACGAGTTTGATTGGAGGTAGTGACACATGGTGTGGGTATAAAGGGTGGTCCGTAGACATCTGAGTCAGATTTCTCCAGCTTGGCTTTTTTAGCCCTACCGCCGAAATGTTGTAGTTTTTTAAAGATATGTGGTTTGAGTAGGGAAACTATGGGGAACATCATTGAAATTCCAATTCCGGGTAAGTTTTGGGCAAGTTGTCGATTTACATTCAAACGCCTTACAGCCCTGACGGCCTGTGGTTGAGCTGTATTGGATATCCCTACCGAGGAAGGAAATCGTCACAAAGCATCAGTGAATATGAGTCCATGTACAACATCAGCGCAGTGACCATCGCATTCCTCTTCTTGTTTTGTTGTTAAAAAACAAATCACGCAAAAGCTGGCAATTCTTTCTGATTTTGTTTTTTCAGGGATGCTTTTTTTTTTGGTGACCCTTGAAAAAAGTGCAGTTGGTGACCTTCAAACTAGGGACTTAAGGTTGGGTCACTGCTTGAATTATCCAAAATATCACCTGAATTTCAGCGAGTTCACCTCATCTAGGTGGTGGTTTCAAATATTTTTGGATTCTTTACCACTATTTGGGGAAGATTTCCAATTTGACGAGCATATTTTTCAGATGGGTTGAAACCACCAACCAGTCATGAGTTCAACACTTCAGACATTTGCTTCGATGGGTCACCCCGATCTAGCAGACTCTGTTTGTAGTCGCGGGACCTCGATGTTTGAATGGCCCCAAAACTGTCGGAGTGGTATCTTAAGAGTGTAGCATGGTCTATATATTTATTATTTTTTGGTTCTAAAATGATACATGACCACCTGGTGGTTTCAAATATGTGTTTATTTATAACTTATAACTTATAACCCTACCTGGGGAAATGATCCACTTTGACGACTTGCGCCTCTTTTTTCAGATGGGTGGGGTGATTCAACCACTGCAGCGATACCGTAAACGTCGTCATTTTGGGGCGATAGGAAGGTCGAAGTTGATTGGGGTCTCAAAATTAGGTGCTCTAAAACTCGTTTTTTTAGGGGATCTTTAGGACCCATAGGATCCATGTATGGTATTTTTACCTACATTTACCTTAAAATTCATGATAAATGTAGGTAAATATTCCACACATGGATCCTACGGGGGATGATTTGGGTGTCAGGGCGTCCTCGAATCCTCGAATTTGTTTCGAGATACACCAAAACCATTTTCCACAATTAGGTGGTGAAACCTCAAATATTCTTACTTTCAACCCGATCCTTGGGGAAATGATCCAATTTGACTACAGTAATACGTATGTTTCAAGTAGGTTGGGAAACAACCACCAACTAGATAAGTAGGGTCGTAACTCCACTTAGAGGGTTAACAAAAACCACAGTTATCAATTAATACTGCAAGGCCATTTATAGGGGCCCCATAACCCCAGAACTAGACAAACATCGCCATGACTCCGGTGGCCGGTGTTTTTTTTTGCAGGTGCATTTGATGATCCAGCGAGATCTCATCGCCACAAATGAAGCTTTGGCAATGGTGGAAGGTTTGAGGCCCTTGAAGGCGCCGAAAGGGTTGAAGATCTCGTGGATGGGGAAGATTTTTCCACCCCAAAAATCGCTGCCGAAATAGATATGTTTTTTTGTTTTGGAGAAGGAAGAAAAGATCTTCCCAAAAACGATATTTTTTATTTTTGGGAGGGTGGGTGGGAGGAATTTTCACCCAACGACATTTTCTGAAAAGGCTTTTTGACTCTAGGTTCCAGCCAGTTCATTTTGTGGGCGGTGTTACTGTGGCTGAGTTTGCTAAGCAGTTGAATGCTTTGCGTGATGATAGGGCCGGGGGTTAATTTGAACTCGGTGATGCATATAATCTGGTGCAACTTCATAGTGACCCCACACGACGGATAAATGATCTCGTATCACCCATATTTTTATTGTTGATTGATTGCTTGATTGCTTGATTGCCTGCTTGCGTGCTTGCTTGCTTGCTTGCTTGATTGATTGATTAATTGATTGATTGATTGATTGATTGATTCATTCATTCATTCATTCATTCATGCATTCATGCATTCATGCATTCATGCATTCATGCATTCATGCATTCATGCATTCATGCATGCATTCATGCATGCATTCATTCATGCATTCATTCATGCATTCATTCATGCATTCATGCATTCATGCATTCATTCATGCATTCATGCATTCACGCATTCATTCATGCATGCATTCATTCATTCATTCATTCATTCATTCATTCATTCATATAATTCTCATGGTCATATCTTCAAGGGTGGCTAGGCAGCCGTGTAGCTCACTAACTTTGGTCGACAGCCTTAGTCTTCACCAACAGTTGTGGTTCAGTGCAACATATTTTCTCCTCGACAGTTCGTATACCTGGAAAACAGCCGTTGCCAATCATCTTAGACTACACCCTCCCTGAAACTAACATAGCCCCTGAAAAGAGACCCCTGGAAAAGGAAATTCCTATTGGAAACCATCATTTTTAGGGGCTATGTTAGCTTTAGGGAGAGTATATATATAATTATTTTTTTAAAGAACATGTTCCGTACCTGAAACAGAGCCACCTCTAGAAATGATTTTACTGCATCCGAATATAAGGCCATCTACAAAACAAAAACCTCTTTACTGCATCCAAATATATGTAGATAAGACACATGTCATATATGATTACACATATTCTTCTACTCGCAACACTTTTCGGATGCAGCTTTTTCCGTGGGCTGGAAATTTTGCTATCAGGTCTTTCCCGAGCTTCTTCGGGAGGGCACTCGTGCTGGCCGTGGGCGTTGCGTCCGGTAGCTCTGTGAAGGTATGCAACATGGCATCCTGTTACCACTTGAGCAATGAAAAAAAAACTCTGGTTGTTAAGGGTTGTATATGGGATGATACTGCCTAGTTATGTGGGGAATTATATAGTTATATAGTTTGAAAACTCCAATTTATTTCATGAGAAAAGAAACAGATGAAAAAACAGTTACCCATTGATTTTTGGCCATGTATAGGGGGCCCGATAGCTCCGATTCTAAGTGGATCCGGGGCTCATGTCGCGTGAGCTGTGTTCCTCTTTTAGTGGGTGTACACCCCCGAAAATTCACCGAAGGTTGACCCGACCCTAAAAGGGGGGACCAATTTCAAAAGGAAAGGGTCGCAGAATTTTTCAGGGACCACAAGTCAGGTCTTTTGGTCGTATAAGGTTCTAGCAATGTAACTTAGCAAAAGAAAGTGAGGATATAAAGTGAAGAGTTCGAAACTCAATGAAACCCTAATTGGAGAACTATCAGCATGGTGACTATAGCAGTAAGAGTAATATCATTCATTTTATAGAATCTTACTTACTTGACCTGTTTTGATCTAAAGGGGAGAAGTCATTGAAGTTGTACATGTTTCCTTTACACAGTTTAACAGTTCCCCTCCGGAAAATGATGATTGAAGGACTAATTACTTTCTTCCTTTCAGAAAGCCTAAATTGACGCCAGGGTGTGAGTAGATGCATTTGATTTATTTGGTACCAGGAAGGCTTAGCAAGAAGCATGTTGTTTTGCAAAAGATACATTGAAACCACTTCATGACTACCAGCTAGTCATGCTTGGGCCTGTTCCTTCGCTGCTTTCCCTGCAGCCGTGTGACAGCCAAGCAAAAAAATCAAACCCGGAACCTGACTACCGGTGGATCGCGGAACGCCGACCTCCATGTGTGTTTTGGTTGTTTATATGGGATCATTTATTTTTTTAAACGAACAAAACAATTTAGTGGCTTAAAAATCGCAGATTCAACGAAACAAGTACGGCAGGAGCAGATTTTTAAAGGCAACAAACATCCAGCATTCTCTTTCGCCGTGAAAAAAAACATCGTTCCCGTCCCTACGGAACCACAAGCGACGTCTTCAGCTGGACGTCCGGCTTGTCCAGCAGACGCATCATCTGAGGTGAGGAAAGTGGAGGGGGAACCAAAATGGTTCAGAACCCCTAGGGCATCAACCGTCATACTGTTGATGGACGAAATTACAAACAACCACCTGGGATGGTTTTTCAACCCTATAAATATTTAGGGATATTCATCATCCTTGGTGGTGCAGGATTTTGTCCATCAACAGTCTTATCAGAGAATGACTGGGGTGTTCAATCACCTCCTCAAAGCATAGAATTTAGGGTTCCATGAAACCATGCTCAGTTTCGGTGAGGCGATTGGATCCCTAGGGTCCCCAGGAGCATCTTAGAGCTTAGGAGGATTATTTTGAGCAGTGGATCCAAACCCTGGTGACCGGGTTATATAGGGAGATTATACTGATCAGCTATATACTAGGATGTCCCAGGAAGTTAGTAAATGGTTAGTAAGTGGGTTATAAGCCTAGTATATCCCATTTATAAGTAGGTTATAACCCATTTACTAACCATTTACTATCTTCCTGGGACATCCAAGTAGGGCTTATGATAAAGCAATAAAAGGAAAGGATCCGTATTAACCAACCAGAATTTAATGGAATGTCACGTATGGATTTATGATCACTGCTCATTGTATGTAGCTAGCTTCAGCGCTTCAGCGCCAGTCCCACTAGCTGCCAGTCAAAGGTCAGTCTTGTCAGTTGTAGTGCCCCTTATTATGTCCCATGCCATCCATGTACGGTCCTATTTACCTACATTTACCATAAAGATCAACCATTCACGTAGGTAAATGAATATACCATCATGGATCCTATGGGTGTTGATATTAGGGAAAGTTTTGTAGTGGCGCATTGACCAAATTAGGTCTACGCTTTGACGTTGAATTCGTAAGAGCCATTTAAGCTGGGCCCCGTCACCAGTTCAAAATAGGCTTAGAACCTCCCCATAAGTAGGGTTGTACCTGTAAAACGCCCCAGTTACCCATTCATTTTCGGCCATTTATAGGAGCCCCATTTCACCCCATTTTATAACCGCTTTTCCAGGGTCCACCTTGTTGGTAAGGACCGGGATACACGTAATCCGCTGGCGGGTGGCCTGGTGAGTTTTAATGAAAATGGCAACCGGGGGGGGGGTTACAACCCACTTATTCATGACTTAGCAAAATTCCTTGGGATCATCCAAGGACAAGACTATATAGCTGGTGATCTCATTTTCAATCTTACCACTATTTTTGAAAAATGATGAAATCATTTGACCACAATTTTTCAATGTGCCTTGGTTTCAACCACCAACTACTACACTTGGGGTATGTTTCTTTCAAGCAACCCACCTACCTCGCCATTAGCACCGTGTCAGGCGATGGCTACCTTGGGTTACCGCGACAGTGGCTCAGTGGTTCTCTCCAAAGCCGAAGCCTTGCGACAAGCACATGAGAAGGTAAGCATTTTGGGAGCTCCAAAGTGGGATGATGGTAATCGTGGAGATATGAAATCCTTTGATAGAAGTGTATTTCTACCACTTTTTTGTTAAAACCTAATATGTATGATCACATGATCAGATATTATCTTCATATATTGCGTCAACAACCACTTTGTACCAAAACGAACAAAACATCTCCTGTTATTCAGTTTTGCCATTGGGCCAACAAGTGCTTTTCAAGTATTCAAGGGACTCGCAGCATACAAGTTCGGTAGCTTCATACTAGCACCTATGATCAAGTAGAGACATCAATAAAAGCGGGGCATTGAGGCAATCCTGCGCATAATGCCCCAAATCATGATCTTTGGAACTGTAGTAATTTGCCAGGCTAGGAGGTGTTCCATCCATCTACTTTGTGAAACAGAACCCAATTTCACGTCGGTGAAAGGGGTATTTTCGTTGGGAATCCGACCTCAACAAATGGTGAGAGTCTTCAAGCAAAATTTGCCCAGAATATGTACATCTAGGAATCTGGGCCCGGAAAAAGACAACTGAAATGATGTATAAGCCGTTTTTGAAGTACAAGTAATTGCAGACAAATAATTTCTAAGTTTTGGAGATCCTAACAGGCTGGTGTTATCACCAACACCCCGGCTGGTAGAAACTCGGTCACTGAATGGGGATGATCGAATTTGCTTCTTCATGAAATACCCCTGTTACCACTTATCAATCTTCCAACCAACTCCATGATTTGGGCTTTGTACTTGGATTCAACAAAGGAGGAGGCGAACATGGTCATATTGTTTAAAGAACGAAATGGCTTTGAACTCCTCACCTTTCTTGACATTTAATCCTTAAGGGCAAGTTCTGACTCGAGATCGGGAAGAGGTAGTTGTAGCAATTGGGAAACTCCCCAGGTAATGCAGGTAAAGGTGATACTGTTGATGGTTCAGAAATCTGGCTAAGCAGTTGATATGGTAAATATCCCCATTATTTACAAGGTTCTAAAAAAATCCCAGGTGGTTGTTTGGGATTTCTGAACCATCAACAGTATCATTGTTTTTTTTGTGTCATTTCCAGACATGAAATCCTCCCTTTTTGAAAGTTTTTAAACTGTATCTTCACCACCTTGAAGGAGCAGGAAACCTGAATGAAACCCTGAAACCTCCCATACTCCCCCCCCCCCCCCCCATTTTTTTGTTTTTTTTGTTTACACCCCCGAAGATTAACATGGAACCTGAAAATGATGGTTTGGAAGATGTTTTTCCTTTTCCAGGGGGGTATTCTCAGGTTCCTTCCCAAACGAGCCTTCATGGCAAGCCAAGCCGATTCAACGTTTTTCAAAAAACGCAGGAAGGTGAACGTTCCAGATTGATGGTCTGGTCCAAACGCAAGAGCCCACCCAGGTTCGGGGGTTTGGGGACCGGTGAGGGCTCTATATTGTGCTGGGATTTATATAGGGGATGGTCATCAACCCATTTTAGAACCTGGCACATATAGAGTCATTCTTCTTTCTGCTGATTTTTTCATTTGTTTCCTATGTGATACTTGATGGAGTGCTTTGTTTTCTTATTCGAGTTGAGTGCTAGTCGCAAATGCGAGGAAATTCTTTCAAGGTACAGAGGGCTTGGGGTGTTTTTACTGTGATTTTTTCCGGACGGTCCAAGGAGGAAAAAGGATGAAAAAGAGGAGCGTGAAAAGGAAGAAGCCGCAGAATTCGAAATGTAGCTCGGCAGTGAAACTATCCGCAGCCGGGTCCATGAAAAAAAAGAAAAACAAGTTTGCTGATGTTTCAGAAATCTCACTTTAGCCAGTTGAGATTAGAAGAATCATCCGAAAATACATTTTCCCATTTATCAGTAAGGTTTCATACATCTCAGATGCTTTGCTGGGTTTCTGAACCATCAACAGTACTTTATGTTTGGTGAAACCATGCAACTGAATTCTAGATCACAAAGCTCAAGCAGACTTCGGATGTTGAAAGTCTGTGTGAGATGTTCTCCATTTTTGTTCTTTTGAATTAACAATTGATACTGACTTTTTGTTCCAAGACGACAACTGATCTACAACTGATGGATGTAATCCTTGACCCATGTTTTTTGCGTGTAACAAATCTTGGTTGGAACAGAAATGGATTCCTTGAATGCCAGAGTTTTTCGGTAATCTGGCGCAGGATTTCCAGCAGGTTGAACCTGAGGTTCATGTCCCTACCATCGGGTGGTGGTGAACTAAACATCACCGGATTCTTAGGGGTGGAACATGATGGATTCATCCACGGAGTAATCCACACCGGGGTTTTTTGGTGATGACTTTAGAGAAGGACATGAACGTATAGCAAACCCTGTAGGACATATTCTCCAGGCACGAGGCAGATACCTGACACAGCACCCTTTTTTCTCCAGAAAACTTTATTTTCAAAGGTCCAAATAGGTCATGGGACCCTTGGAAGTGGTCACCACCATTAACAGATGGTTCCATTTTTTGAATGATCATAAAAACCCGAAGCTCAAAGAAATGTTGGTTGAAACTCGTGTTTTTCCTCACCATGTAGACTTTGCAAAAGGAGGTCCTTTGTTTTCTCAAAAACTTTTCCTCAACATTTTGAGCGCTCAGGAAACTGGAGAATATCATCCAAAAGCGGCCGGATAAGCGATTGAAGTGGCTGCAGAAGGGCATGATCATGGTCGGCAGGAGCGGCCGGCAACCAGTTAGCTTCTCTCAGAAGGGGTTTTGGAGCTGAGCTTTTGATCCACCAATGGATCGCTAGTAGAAGACAAAAAGGAATACATATATGGAGATTATATTGAGATATTCTGGGGGATATTCTCATCTTTAGCTTTGATTCATGCCCAAACATAAACCCTCGAAAACCATTCATGAAAGCTGTTGAGATCTTATTTGAAGTTATTACTTTCTTATTTCTTCAGCTGCTTTGCTTATAATTCCCCCTCTCCGGAAAGAAGCCCTTTCTTGGCGATGTACCGAAAAAAGAGTGTTACCAATAGAGGTTTCATGATTTTTCTACTTATGGTCATTGTGACATTGTGCCCTGGGGGGTTTCCTTGTAGAGATCCATGGTCCCTCACCTGCTGGTGAACTGAATGCGTGATTTGGGATCTACCATGATCAGCTCGTAGAGACATCTCGGATCTCTCAGTTGAAGTTGAGTGTTAGTAGTGCCCTTGTTTATGATGTACACATTTATACATAGGTGGTTGCCAAAACCCTGTAACAGCGGGTAATATCTAATTATTCATGTTTACGAAGGGAAACGTTTTTTTTTCCATCACTGAAATCTATTGTGAACCAGTGTTCAGGCAGGGCCCAAATTATAAATTAGAACATTGTTTATTTGGAAGGCTGATTCCTATCAGCCTTTTTGTTTATTTATTTTTTGTTTTTCAAAACCCCCACAAACCGCCGTTTTGTGTTTTTTTTTTTCTCCCGGAAGCGACATGATGGGAAAGAACCAAATCGTGGATTAGTGGTGAGAAAGGATCAAAGAAAGAGAATCCCTGGGAAACCGCTATACGTTTGATCGGGGTTGGTGGAATATGATGAAATTCGCCCAGAATTACAAGCAGATTCCCCTCAACTAAGCAGAATTGCCAAGATGATTACCACCCTAGAAATTCAAAATATGAATACCCAAAAATGATGCTTTGGACAAGGTATATATATATATATAGCTTCCAACTCCTTTTAATATGGTTACTTTGACGGAGGAAATTTCTTGTATGTTTTAAATAATCTACATTTGTGGTTATCAGTTGTAGGTTCAACTGAGCACGTCAAAGCCACGATATGAGGGTGACAATGAAATTTGTTGTATCAGATATACTTGTTAGACATTTTGGTGTGACTCACATGCATGCTATAAAGATATAAAGTGAAGTTCTTCGCGACCTCACACGATCTATACGAAACAATCTGAGGTTTAGAAAACAACCCGGGACCGTTCGTTGGTGAACCATCAACTGTTTTCTTGAGACATGACTAGGGAAGAAATTCTTTCCCAAACATCGTGTTCAGCATGACATTTATGCAATCAACTATGGAACTCTGTGGAAACGGACTCTGTGGTTTGGCTTGCCATGGCCGAGATCTAATCCAAGAAGAAAATGGAGGTTTATTGATCCCCAGAAACGACTTGGGAAGGTAGATTTGTATTGGTCTTCTCGCAAAAGTAGGTGGCCAAACAAACCCCTATAGTTTCACTAAACATCTATCATTAACATAGCCTGACATAGCCCCAAGTTTATACTATAGGATTGATGTTACTAGAATGTTCTCATAAGATTTTCCGTTCCAACCCTAATCGCCAACGATTTTACTTGGGTCTTCCTCGGCTTCTTGACCCCCCAAAAACATCCAAACCCTTGTAATTCTTTTGGCTAAACCGCTATCAAATAAATAAACAAGCATCCTGCACCAAAAATTGATGCGTGTAAATTTATCCAATATCACATTAAGGTACATCCATTTTACAGCCGTGAAAAACACGACGCCGTCCTGGAGTCATCCACCGGGGGGTTTCTGAAAGTGCACAAAAATCAACACTCCCAACTCACAAAAGCTTTAGCCGCCAACGACCTCAGGAAGACGATTAAGGCAAATGCCTTCTTTGATTTGATCATGGTGGGGACCCCATGGACCCTAATGGCAATTCCATGAATTCTCGATGGAATTTCGAGACATTTTCTTCCCGGGAAGAGTTGGGAAGAGTCGGGGATGAAGAATTGGCGGTTGTTGCACTGTTTGCCAATGAAGATTTGAAGTTGTGGTGATCTTGGAAGTTTCCCATGATTTTCACCCTTTAGGATTTGACTCCTATTTCTTGTTGTCAAGCTTGCGATAGGAAACATTGGAAACCGCCACGTGGTAAAGAAATAGTAGCATTTAGCAGCTATTGATTGAGATCCATCTAAGACTAGCCAGTGGGTCAAGCAAACTGTTGCAATCCTTTTTTTCCCGGAAAAAAAGTTCCAGTTTGGGCTTGGACCTCAAGTCATCTTTTCTTCAGAGGTCGTGAAAATTGTTTGTGCAGTTTTTGTTGTTGTAGAAAATTTTCAATGTTGGTCACTTACAGTGCATGTATCATGAAACACAAGTACACGTCCTGTAAAATTGTCCCAACAGTGCAGATTTATACTTTCCAATGAACATTAAGATGGAGGCAAAAAATGGTAGTTATAGAGTAAGCAGCAAGTAGAGTTATAACATTAGTTAACAAATTTCTTGAAAAATGCCCTAAATGAGGTTCCAACCCAATTTACAAACTATATATAGCTAGCATTTTTGCCACTTACTTGATCCCATTTGGAGTGAGGGCCCCTCAACCTGCCAGGGTTTCTGAAACGATACAAATTCCAAAGCTCAGGATTTCATCTGATAAATTTGTGTGGCAGGCAGCGCCAGGAGAAAGACTTACAACTGGAAATGGATGTTTCCGAAAATAGTGGTCCTGTACCCCCCAAATCATCCATTTTAATAGGCTTTTCCATTATAAACCCATCCAACAATCCTATTTTTGGAAACACCCAAATTAAGGATACGACGTTGGAACATGATATGATTGTTTCGACACCCTTCCCCCAACAACAAAAAGTCTGTGCTTCTCCAGACACAAAAATTGAGTACCAACATTTCAGACGTGAATTTGCTAGTGCTTCATGTTTGAAACCTCTCAGGGGATAGTTGGATGTACCCCTACCCCTATTTTTAGAGATCCCTATAAAAATACCATGGGTATACACTGTTAGGGGTTTCCCCCCAATGGTCCCTTGAAGGTTGTCAAGTTACAAGGCATCTTTTAAACCACATGGGAGGGAAATTCATACTGTTGATGGTTCAGAAATGTCTGCACCAGTTGAGCTGAAGGTAGTTTGTCCCAGTGTTTTACAGGGTTTTATCCATCCCAAGTGGTTGTTTGGGATTTCAGCCATCCAACCCGTATCATGGGACCCCCGTTATCCCGACGTTCGAAAAAACACCGAGGACAAGACCTTCATTTCGGACACGCCGCCAGAGATAGGCCCACGAAAGCTGCCAACCATTGACACTGTGCAACTTTTGGTATGGAACATAGGACCCCAAAACCTTGAAACAAAACATGTAGGTTTAACATTATGGTGAAACAACCCCCAAAAAATGAAGGTTGTGAAAATTCCCGTGGTAGTCATAGAAGCATCCAGATGAAATTATATATCTTGTTGTTTTTTGTATTGATTCTGCAAAAATTAAAGCGACCTTTCCCGCCGGTTGGTCACCCCAAATGATGTGAATAGTAAGGGAAGTTCTCCCTCAACATCTCTTAAGTTCATGTTTAGGAATTGTAGTACTTTGCCCAAATTTGATGCATGTTCAATCCTATCAGTTGAGGGCAAAAAAACTTCAATCCGTAGGATTTTTCCAGCGCAGTTTTTTGGCGCAGGTGGGAAACCCCACCTAACCTCCAAATTGCCCAGATTGGTTGGAGACACTTTTGGATTGAAATCCTAAGCAGCCTAAAGGGGGTTGACATCACTATATTTCAAACCGGGTGAGTTTCTGTTTTTTTGTTTAAAAAAAAGGGGGATTTGGGGAGATTTGTTCCTATTTTCCATGCTGGTATGAGTATGTCTCAACGGAAACCGTCAAACAAATTGAAGAAATGCTGTTTTCTAGTAGGAAGGTGTAGGAAAGCAAATTGTTAAAGGCACCTACTTGTCAGACGCTCCCCGGCTCGCGGTCGTCGGAGTTTCTAAGGCGATAAGGCGAATCCCTTTTGAAATCGAGCAGTCATGAAAAACGTCCGAGATTGTTGAGGGTACATACCAGCTGCAAATAAGGATTGGTGACTAATTAGATCAAATTTGTGAGCTTTTTTTTCTTTTTTAAGAGATACAATGAACAGCTAGCAGGGCTCGAAAATCATTAATTAACCAACCAGACTCCATCTTTTTTATGCAAACTGGTGATTATCACCACTTCACTATGACTACAGACGAACCAAGGAAACCATGATGAACATCATGGCGAACACTATCAGCCAAGTAAGACCTTACCAACAGAAAATGGTGCATAATCCCTCGGTAAAACCTCGATTTGCTGGTGAGGGTAGCTTTTTCTGGGTCGTTGACATTTTCCATGATACAATGCTGAAATGTCAGGCCTCATGGATTACAGTGACTTTAGATATTGCACTCTTAGGCTTTACGACATTCATCTCTCTAGGTGCAACAAGATGAGAAGAGCTGAGTGTCATCGATGATAGAGACATAGTGGTATATAGTAAGCATTACTACATAACATTTCGAAAAGAAACCAGCGTACATGATAGCTTTAATGGTCGTGACGGTTCGGGGCATCTCCCGTCCCTTAGACGGTCAAGCCTCGAATCAGGAACTCGTATGAAGGCATCAGTCCTGGCGAATTTGCATCTCTTCTCTTCGAAACAACAAAAGACCTTGCAATCCGTTCCTTTGGCGAACTTCGAAACGGGTCCCTAAAACCGAAATAACAGCGAGTTGTGAGCTTACCGGGTAAAGCCCCTTGAAAAAAGTTTGGCGGAAAAGTTCCCTAAAAAGTTGAAAGGTTGCTTTCTTCTCCCTTTTGCCCTTTCAGAAAGTTGAAACATCAGTATTTGACTGAGGGTTAATTTTTTCAAAAGTTGATTTTTGGAAGATGAGTCTTTGCCTAAATGGAACATGACACAGGTGCTTTTGGTGCTTTTGCGCCCAGGTTGAGAACCGTTACAGGGTGCCTGAAACATGGTTCCGTTACAGGGTGTGATTTGTCACCATCCTTTAAGGCTTTAAGGTTTAATTGGCATCCCTTTGGAAGGTGCTGGTATATAGATAGAGTCATATCTATATCATATTACCATTTATATATTATATACTAATTGTCATTGAGAAACCACATCACACAAAGATCCTTCAGCCCCCGTCACGTTATTTTCTCAGAGATGCTCCGATGCCTCCTGAGGATGCGTGTCATTTCAATACGCCGCTTGTGCTGCATTTGGACAGGCATGACTCATTGAGGCTGTTGAACCAAGTGGTGGTCATTTTTTGCTATTCACCGCAACAAGAACACTAAAAAAATCAAAAAGATCCTTTTATACTGTGATCGTTTTCTGGGAATAGTGGTTTGTATATATCCAATCCTGTTGATGGAAGAAATCTTGCACCACCTCTGTAAATGCAGGATTTTCTTCCATCAACAGTATGACCACTTGAGAGGTGGGCAATTGATCCTACTATTTAGATTTAGATAGCGTTAACTTGTCACATCTCAGATTGGTGTTTTGTCATAGCAAAAATATCATATCCCCTCCCAAAAGATCCCAAAAGGTACTTTTGAGTCGATGATTTTTCCATTTTGGTGGGATATGTGGATATCCCCTTTGAGGGTATTCTTAGAGGGTATCGCGTCCTAACGACTGAATCACAATGTTTTCACTGGTTGAGCTGACGGATCCTTCTGCTGAAAAAGCTGAGTCATCTTTAAATTTGAAAGGATCTCAGCTCTCAAGGTTCCAAAAAAAAAAGCCCACAGCTATTGCGGTCCTGATTTCAGTTTGAACCATCAGAATTTATAGGTACTATTTATAGGTACAGCTATTCCATCCGTCACTATATAGGGCAACCCTCAACTCCTCTACTTGGAAGGTTTCACATGGGTCACGCAAGCTGCTTGGTATCCAGAAGAACATAAGTTCATTCCAATCTATCAATGGGACAAAAAACGGGGCAGATGTGTAATATGATATACAACAATGCAATATTTAACGCTACTGACTAAGGTATTATATATCTATACATATATATCTATACATATGTATATATAATATATATATATATATCATTTATATATATACATATGTATCTTGTTTCATAGCATAAACGCCCAAATTGAAATCTTCCGCATCTGACTACAAAATTCAGGTTTGCATCACCCGTGACCAAGGCTGGTTGGGATGGTTTCTGATCGGTTTTATCCCGTAAAGTGGCTTGAAAAAAAACCTGTAGTCTGTAGTTAATGCTGCCTTAACCCATAGGATCCATGTATGGTATATTCACCTACATTTACTTGATTTTATTTTATAGTAAATGTAGGTGAATATACCATACATGGATCCTATGGGTAATGTACAAGGTGGGTCCAAAGTCACCAGTTAGGAGATAGGGGCCCACAACTCCACTGATTTCGCTGATTTTTCACCCCAGTGTTTCACCCATGAAAATTTTCGGCCATTTCTAGGAGTTGTAACTCCATTTATGACTGGTACAGGCTCACCTTGTACTAATCTAATTACCCATATTTTTTTGGATTCCCTGGGGGCCCGAAGGAGTGAAAAGGATCAAATCCAACCCTTTTATCAGATGGAAAAAGGCGCGGTATCCTCACATCGGCACGGGGTATTTGGGTTTTATTTCTGAGTCCAATTTTTGGATCGGAATCAAAGTTTGGGGATGATTAAGTCGACGCCGCCCCTTTCCGAACCCTTGGGGAGTTATTTGCGTTGAATGTCCTCAAAATGGGGAGGGTATCTAACATTACCCCAAAACATGAAGAAACATGAAAATGATAGTCTTTGTTCCTAGTGATGTTTTTAAGGGTAACATGAGATGTTGCAGCCCTTCCTGCTACGATTTGTTATGTATGTACTGCAAAGACCACCCAAGGGAATCCTCCACCCTTTAAGAAACGCCCTTAAGTTCAACTCAAGTGAAGTCTTTCTTGAATAGTTCTTTGGGGATTCAAGAATTTCCGCATAACCATCGCCATAGAAACCCAGTTCGTCCCATCTATGGTGATGTATGTGATGTGGTGATGAGGTGATAGGGAAAACCTGGCAAGAATCAGAGGTCAAGGATTCAGCCTTTCAAATTTTTGATGTCAAGGTCCGACTTACCTTTAAAAAGGTCTAAATTCATCTCCTTTAAAGGGTTGTACCACTCAGCGAAACATGAACTAGAAATATATGAATATAAACTTAACCAGACAGTTTCTAGTCAGCAAGCTGCATTTTTTTGGCTAGCTGGAATACCATGGAATACCAACAAAAAGGTTGATTGCCCACTCAAGAACTACCAAGTTTTGGTTCTGTAAAACTGTATAGCTAGCTGGTTACCGAATCAAATTCCATAATCCCAAGTATCTTTTGAACAAAAACATGGTACTGCCAGGACAAATCCAAAAGAGAAGGCCAGGAGTGTTTTGCTGTTTCCTCCATGTTGTTTTTTGTTGCAAGGTATGGCTGTCGCCTGTATCAAGGGTACAAGTTTAGTGATCACAGAGTTGATCAAACCAAAATGTATTCGAACTATTTCCAACTTACAGTAAAGGGCAAGGTTCAAGGCGGCGTTTCCACGTCGGGTGTGATACCATTTTCATGATGTTTTCGCTATTAGTTTGGTGCATTTCAGGGGTGATATCAGATAGGCGTCTGAAAACGAGAGACCCCCAGATTCACCCAGTCGAAAACGGATCCCTAGGCCCCCAAAAAGGGGCTGAATTTTCTCGGAAATTTCAGGTGAATTGCCCGAAAGCGGTAAATTTAAGATTTACCGGTGAACCTCGATGTGAAGATCCTGAAAAAAATGGGGGCAAATCCATATCTGGATGGTTCTTTGCATAGGAAATATCCATAGGAAATCTATGAAGTCATCACGGATCATTCGCCCAAAAAAGCGACATGAATCCGCGATGTTCTTTTCGTGTGTTTTTTGTTGTGATGTTCTGCCGGGGTTGTGATGAATGTCCCTGTAGAGGGCTTTGAACGATTTTTAAACAACAACAACATCATCATCATCTCCAGGACATTACAATGTTGAATTTATCAACCCTTTCCTAGGCGATATTTACGGAGAACATGTAGCAAACCCTCCATGCACCACGAGGAAACCCCAAGCAGGTAGCAAGAGAATCCCAAAAAAAGAAAGCCTGGAATTCAGCTGAAATATTCTTCTCCCAGAAGGTATGTTCCATCAAAGTCAATGGAAATACGGTACATGTTTTTTATGTTTTTTTAAAAACGTAGCTTTCTGAATCTCCGTCGCTTTCGGAGCCGGGTCCTAAAAACCTGGTTACCCAAAACAGCCCGTGGCTGTTTGAGCAAACATTGAACGTAATCACAAGTGAATAAATATGTTAGTCAAATATCTTAGCCATGATTTTCCAGCAAAATAAGAGGTTCTGTTGGGTTTACCCTAGTGAAAACATGCAACAAAGCGATGATCTTTTATGGTAGTTCTCCAGTGGTGCCCTCCAACCAATTCGATTCGATAACTCCGTGAGTTGGAGTTTCAAGTTTCATGTGTATACTGTGGAAGTCGTGTCGTTGCCACCATGTATTGAACATGGTGAAACTCGTAGTTCCCAACCGGACTAAAACATGGTGAAGTCCTGGACTTCCAGGGTGTATCTATCTAACCAACCGATATGTTGTGTAATATATATATATATTACATATATGTATGTTTGTTTATTGCATTTCTAACCCTAAGAAATCCCAGCAAATCAGCTCAAAAAGAAGCAATGATTAGAAATCGCCGAAATCTGCTGTTTAAATCTTCAAGGTGTTCGAATCATTTTGGAATCCATTCGCTACCCTCCCTGAAACTGACATAGCCCACAAAAATCCCCATCTTTCCTGGTAAATACCATCAAAATCGTGGATTTTCCATGGCTATGTTAGTTTACAGGCGTGTATTGTTTGAGGTTCATCTGGCATTCTCCACTTTTGCCTCTGTCCGGGGTTTGCATTTTCATGATGATCTGGTGTCGAAGGATCGGATTTTTGCACAGAATCTCTGAAGTTAGGTGTAGCACTCAAAATTAAGCCCCAACAAGTGACAAGTGGAAATAGGCTATTGTTACAGCAAAAAATATCTGGTCAATTCACCCCCCCCCCCCCTCCAAATGAATAAAAATCCTCATCACCAGGTAAGCCACAACTCGTTCACTGGAGTTTTGTCCACAGTTTCTGAACTAATGACCCGGAGGGGCAGAAAAACCAAACGCCCCACAAGAGCCAGGTCACAAGCAGGGAGTACATGCAAGGATGTAACATCTTTCACTTTTTGCTATGAGATCTTTGGTAGGAGAGACATACACCTCCGAAAACTAATGAAGGTCATGAAGACTATTCTCCTTTTCAATGGGGTGATGTTCGGGTTCCATGCTACTTTTCGGAGAGTATAAATTACGGTATTTTTCATTCGCAGTGTAACTTAGTAGTAACGTAACATATCTATTTTTTCGGGGATATTTGCCCATGCCATCAGTAAAGCTTTCACTGGGGACCAACAATTTTTACCCATCGCTCCGAATGGAATATTTTCTCACCAGGTGAGCCAAAGAAGAAGAAGCCGCGACGTGCCAAGGATTCTCGTAGTAGCCGCTTGGTTGAGTAAGAGAGTCGGTTAAGTTAAAACCCCTGGAAGTCACTGGGGAATTGGGTTGGTGGTACCAAAAACAACTGGAATTGACATTACACATGACAAAGCTGTACAACCGTCCTGGAAATACTTCGAAGATTGAACTATTCAACTGGGAAAATGATCTATAGAATTGAAATTTAAGAAATCTTCGTGAAACATTGAAGGAAAAATTGCATGACGTTTTTTTTTGTAATAAACCATATCCCCTACCAGATGAATTGGTAGGTGTATTTTCCCCTACATTTACAATCATTTGTAACTACCCCAATGGTAGGGAACATTTACCTGGAAGCGAAATGGTGCCCCTTGTTTTGATTGAAAAAAGAAGGTCAAAAGCGAAAAGTTTTGGGGGATTTGACCTTCAACAAATAGAGATAAAGGTGTACACCTTGATACTGCTGATGGTTCAGAAATCCCAAGGCCACCCACCGTTTGGATGGTGCTAAAACCCGGACCGTAAATAATGGTAGATTTCAACTCCCTGCACCTCAACTGGTGAGTTGATCCCGGATTTCTGAAGCATCAAATAGTAGTTCATAAATCAGGGCTCACCAACTTCATAGAGGAAGGAATCGGATTCTAATCCATCCATGGAAGGTAGACTTTTGAACCAAATCAATGATATTCTGTTCTCAAAATGGCTAGCATCCACACCCTCTGGGTTTTTCAGGATTTTTGAAGTGTGTAAGTGGTGCTTGGTTTTTTCCATATTATTTTTTCCGGGATGTTTGGTGGAAACGCATCAAAAGTAACCCATCAAAAAATATCCATTTGTTATACTTCCCCGAAAAGATACCCTTTGACTCCCCAAAACAGACGGATCACAACACTGGAAACACAATTGAGGAAGTATATTATAGGATCTCTAGGGTTCTTTTTTGTTTTGTTTCGCGTGTTCTTCTTTTCACCACTAAAAACGGGAAATGACAATAATGTACAATAATCCAATTTATGTCATATTTTTCACACGGGTTGGTTGAAACCATGCAGCAACTACTTCTCAACATCATGGTGAAAATCCCCAGGCGAAATGGACTCGATGGATTCACGAGCTCCTGCGAAGCCGAAAGTGAAGCGCATGCGCGAGGCGCAGTGATGAGGATATGGTGACCATCCGTTTATATATTAGGAAACCACGGGAGTTTAGCACATATAGGCAACCACAAGGTTGACTTGGAGATGACTAGCAACCTTTAAAAAGGCTCACATTTTTCGCCATCCCCAAAAAGGTCACACAGATTTGCCAGGTATGCAGGGTATTTTTCATATGTTTTTCTGTGTGTGCATGGTTACGTGGAGAGGTCCCGATTGTCAGTAGAGATGTGCAATTTTCCATTTGACCATTTTCACTACAGAAAAATGAAAAATACCTCGAGCTCAACCCCAACCAGATCAAATTCGGCACTATAAAAATCGAAATATTAACATCTTTGATTGCAACACCACTTCCAAAGTCTACAATTTCTGGTGTTTTTTGATTCGATAGTGGCAGGGTATTGATTTGAAATATAATCCGTGAGATATTGTTTTGCATTGGTATCAATTTTGTAAGGGACGGACTGGTCAGACAAGTTTTTCCTCCCACGTTTTTATTCTGTAGAATTGAGAGCTAAGGAGCTCACCAGTATGTAAGATTCCTTCATATTGGTGAGCTCAAGAGATACCACCAGGTTCTTAACAACATAAAAAGACATGGAAACATCCCCGAGGCCCAGGGTACCTTTTGAATTAAGTTTATGTGACAAAAACTTCCCCCAGGTGTTAATTTGATCGGTGATGTCAGTTTGGGAAGGGCGACATTGAAATACTCTTAAATGGGGGGAGTCCAACCCCGGTATTGCATAAACAAGGCGATATACTGTATATGATGTTATAAAGTTATTCTTCCCAATGTGAAATTCTGAGGGATAATGAGATGCCCTACCAATGAAAAAACATGTTGCTGTGGTGGCCAGGATCGTTTGGATGACCGCCGTGACGACCGGCGGGACGATCGGCGGGACGACCGGCGGGACGACCGCCGTGACGATGGGCGGCACGACCGCCGTGATGATCGGCGGGACGACCGCCGTGATGATCGGCGGGACGACCGCCGTGATGACCGGCGGGACGACCGTCGCGATGGGCGGATGTATGCACGAGGTGCAGCAGATGATGGCTATTGAACAGGGCACAAGCACGCATGCCGAGGATTCTAGGGCATTTCAAAATTTCGGAGTCTAGCTGGTGTATCATTCTATAGGCCAAGTGAAGATGGTCAGGGGAAATCCACCCGAAATGTCGCAAGTTGCCATGTCCTTACTCAGCCACTGATTGATTCATCTTTGGGGGCCAGATATTTGATGCATGTGGATGAAATAATGATAAACTTAAGATTCTTATTTCATCGTCCCTTAAATGGCTGAGTGAGCATCCAAATGTCCAAGTTTTTCGATGTCTCAAAAAGGATTTGGTCTTCAGTTCTTTTGGGCCCCCGATTCTGCGCCAGCAGAATCAGTGAAGCTGCAAGGAAATGCCGCAGGTCTTTGAGCAGCGAGAAAGCCGTAAAGTATATTTGAATATACATAATATACTTTTGAGTGCTTAGTATAGATGGAAATTGGATGTAGGTGTTTCTGTACCTGTTCTGTGTGCTATGCATGGGTGGCTTATCCTATTTGGTTACCCGAAAATTATGGAAAACATCGCTTCATTCTCAGTGCCTGACCTCTATGCAAAACTATCGAAGATATTGATGCTTCCTTCGTTCATCTTCAACAATCATGAGGGCGACGTATAGCGATGTCACGCAACCAAAATTTGATCAAAATTCAATGAAATTTGATTGTCAAAGATTGCTTTATTTCATATTGTGGAAATATGTGAAATCATGTGGAAATATATGGAAATGTGGAAATGAACACTCAAAATCCTTTTGCCCTCTTCATTCCTTCACTGCGCACGAAAAGGCCCATAGCTGTGTCGTGATATAGGCATTTGAGGTGTGGCACGACGCGGTTGGCCGGACCTGAAAGGTCTTTCAAAGCTGGTAGAAAAAGAACAGGGGCTTTGGATGGACACCCTCTGGTAAACTAACATAGCTGGCTGGAATATCCCCATTTTTTGACACGAGATACATCTTCAAAGGGTCCATTTTCCATTGCTATGTTAGTTTACCGGAGTGTAAAGTTTCCAGGGTTTAAAGTAGTGATGAGTGGGACTACCAAACCCTTGTGGCTACTTGGAACACGTATCTTCAGTGGATGATTTTTGATATTTGTTTGCTCATGGGTTTTGTTTTACCATTGTTTCGGGGAAGACTGGGTACAGGGTCCAGGTTCTGAAGATTCCAAAGTGTTTCTTTGCAACTCAACTGCTACAGCCCTGAAGTTTAACAGTGAGTTTACCTTTGAAAAGTTACCGGGACCCAAAAGGAAAGTAGTTTTCCAACTATCATGGCTTTCAGGGGCGAGCTGTTAAACTTCGGGGGTGTATCGCTTTTGAACATTTTCAGGTGTATCATCCGGAGGTACCAAGGTTTACCAGTTTTCTTACTTGGTAGATTTATTGCTTTTGCTTGGCTATCGGTGTTACATTAGGCATTTTGAATTACTCCTACAATTGGCTATCCATTACAGTGCCTGTTGTATGAATTTTGTCCAAACGCCTAGACTACATAGGGTTTTTCAAATTGTGACGGGGAAATGCTACAGAAAGTTTCCATCACCACCAAAAAATCTCTCAAGAAACACCCCTCACCATGTTGCTGATGATATATTTTTGTGTACATTGCTAGGATCAACATAGCCACTTCGGAAAAGATGCCGTAAATCATGAAAGGATCAATGCTCAATAAACTTGGAAGGCTGGTGGATTTCGCCGCTAGACTGGCAAACCAGATTTTCAAGAATGGCACCATAAATGACATTTTTCTATTCTTGAAACTGAAGGTGTGTTATATCAATGGTCGAAGGGTAAACCAATTCCAACCATTTCAAAGAAATGATGCCCACAACTTCCAGATCTAGTCTTTGAAATACCACCCCCCTGTAAAAGTAGTGCATATATAGCTTTTTAAACAAAAACATAGATCTATATTATAATTGCAGTATTGAACTACCAATCCCCCCCAAAAAACACACACAAGCTACTTTCAACCAAACTTTTGTACCGTTTGCTTGACCTTTCCCTTGGCTATAAAATGCGATGTTCACCCTCAATCTCAGTTGTAATAGGGCATTGGAAATACATCTTCCTGGAACTCCTAAAAACCATTTTTGAATGGATGGAAATGGTGAAACAGCCATTTTTCATGTAAAGATTTGGAATCATCCAACTGAAACAACCATTTTTTAATGGTTGTTTAGGGTTCCAGGCAAGTATCCAAAAAGGTTTCTCGGGGGTCTCATGGCTCGGCGCTTTGTCAGATACTAAGGCATTGACCCCCATGGTTTTGGCCAGACAAGCGGAGGCCAAACTTGGGATGTTTGGTTGGATATCCTGAGCATATGTGGGTGTTTCCAAAAATAGGGGTACCCCAAAATGGATGGTTTACAATGGAAAATCCTATTATAATGGATGATTGGGGGGTACCACTATTTTCGGAAACATCCATGTGGTATTGGGGAACCATTCTTTTTGGATGATCCAAGAGATGTTGTTGGAGCAACATGTTTTCTCTGTAGAGATTGATAGTTTGGGTCCGGGTGTCTACCTTTTTGGAAGGTTAAAAGATCCAGATTTTTCTTTTCATGGGGTTGAAATATTGCAGATGTCTCGATATAACCAGATTCTGCAAATTTAAACCCTTGAAGAGTCAGGAAAGAACAAGCAACAGCAATACAGACACATCATCATGTAAACAATTTATTTCAGTATGGGAGTTGCATAGCTCCAAGATTTGCAAGCTATATTTTATATATATGGATGGATACTTCTCACTTTGTATATACTGTATATATATATATTTATATATAACTGTATATACAGTATACAGTATACATATGCACCTATACCAGTACATCATACACACAACATGGGCCCCACCGTTCGGTTGTGATTTTTGGGCCCGTGTTTGAAAACACACCAGGTACGTCTCAGTGCTCCGGGAAGCGAAGCGAAGGCAAATGGCGAAGATGGGCCGGTGCTTGGATGTCCCGTTGGAAGTTAGGATCAATGGTTACTGTAGGATCAGCGAGTTATTTCACCCTAAGATGCATATATCCCATTTATTACGGTAGGTGAGTTTTAATCACCCATTGATCCTATATAACCATTGATTTAGTAACTTCCGTCCCGGGACATCCAAGGTATTGGTGACTTTACATGGAGTGTTGGGAGCCCTTGA
Source organism: Breviolum minutum Mf 1.05b.01 (assembly GCA_000507305.1). Taxonomy (NCBI): domain Eukaryota; class Dinophyceae; order Suessiales; family Symbiodiniaceae; genus Breviolum; species Breviolum minutum. Next base: position 110,537 of record DF239828.1, read on the forward strand.
AATGGCCTTCACCTCGGGTTCACCCGCACTTCATCGCCACAGGCCTTTTGGACCTTGGACCAGTTGACTGCCTTCTCCACGTGACCCGCGGCTTTCTGCATTTGTTTTGCAACAAAATTTTGCCCCATGAGAGCATCCCAAAAGATGGAAGAGCAGAAACAACTGGCCTCCAAACATGAAAGTGTTCTATGTACTGTCATTTATGTAATTTATATATACGTAATATATCTGCTGCATATAGTCAATGTCCTCTTCAAATTAGATGGGTTTTTGGAGACATTGAGTCAATAGGTTTTGACTGTGATTGTACATAGCGATTATCTCTTTCTGTTGATTTTCCACCTTTTAACTTTTACAGTATTACATATATTCAGTAGGAACAATAGAGCTTACACTTTGATGTTGTGGTCCTGTGGCTAAGTAAGATACGGTATCAATATTTCCGTCTTTGATTCAATAGTTGTTTCTGGTTCCCATAACAGGTGGTATGTGATATGTGATCACCCAATTGGCAAGGACTATTATAAGTGGTATATAAGTGGTATATACTGCCAATCGAGGGAATATATGGTATACAACCACATTAAGGGTCGGTTTCTTTCGGTTTTCCAAAAGGGTAGCTTCGCCGATGTTTTCCAGGTGTTTGGCACATGCCACAGGGCCACCGGGGAGATGCGATTGGTCTCTTGCAGAAAATGAGTGCGTGGGTTGTTGGTTGGTTGGTTGGTTGGTTTGTTTGTTTGTTTGTTTGTTTGTTTGTTTGTTTGTTTGTTGTTTGTTTGTTTGTTTGTTGGTTGGTTGGTTTGTTTGTTTGTTTGGTTGGTTTGGTTTGGTTTGTTGTTGTTGTTGTTGTTGTTGTTGTTGTTGTTGTTGTTGTTGTTGTTGTTTGTTTGTTTGTTGTTGTTGGTTTGTTGGTTTGTTGGTTTGTTGGTTTGTTGGTTTGTTGTTTTGTTGTTTTGTTGGTTTGTTGTTTTGTTGTTTTGTTGTTTTGTTGTTGTTTTGTTGTTGTTGTTGTTGTTGCTGTTGCTGTTGCTGTTGTTGCTGGTGGTGGTGGTGGTGGTGGTGGTGGTGCTTTGTCTTCTGCCCTCCCATAGTTTTTTTTTGGGAGATATGATCCCAGTAAATAAACTCTCGTTGCCAGGGATAAACTATATAGGGATATTGCAGGTTACCTCTGTAATCACTGTAATATTTATAATTATAGGGATGTACTCCAGTATAAAACCCTACTTGCAAGTTCTTATAAGTCGGTAAAACTACTGTTGATGGAAGAAATCCTGCACCACCTGGGATGTGTAAAACCCTGTAAATAACGGGATAAACTACCTATCAGCTGGTGCAAGATTTCTTCCCATCAACAGTAGTGATAGATTCATTTGCAACAGTTGAGGGTTATTTTTAGTGATTTTTTTCATGAGGGAGCGGTGAATGGAGCTGTGAACCTATTTGGTAAAAATCAATCCCTTCTGCTGAATCGAAGAAACTCGGGGTTTTCATGACATCTCCCCCTTTTCCTATAGATCAATCTACCCCAAAGGTGCCCTTTTGGTCACTCAAAACCATGTGAGACTCAGAAAATCCATACAAAACAACTGGCCCACCAAGGTGGTCCTAGCACCTGAAAAGATAACATACTTTGATTAAATAAATGTACAATCTTCCATCCATTTTCAGGTTTTGTTTTTTGGGAGAGGTACCAAGATTCTTGGAATATCAGTTCTAGATTCATTCCAGCGAACAAGAAGACCCGAGGCATGCCATTTCGCGGCAACACTATGGTTTGAGTGCGACCTCCGAGTGAGAAAATCACCACTGGCTTTGATAGATGCATGTCCCGAAATCGGAAGGGTGGATCTACGATACCTATCACCCTCAACCGAGCTTGAAGTCTTTAATTCACCTTCTTTTTAAGCAGATATCTTCCAAAAGATTCATCTGGCTAATCCGGCATGATTTTTTTTGGTGTCGGTGTGTGAAATTTTTCGGGATTTCCTCCATCATCCTTCCAGACCCCTCAGGGAAACCGTTTTCTCTGGGTCGAGTTTCTTGGGTCGGGGGAGTTCAGGTACATCAAAATAAGGGTGGCATTTTCCATGGCGATTTGTCAGTTCGGATGGACTTTATGTGGCTCAAAAAGTGGGCCCAAAAAGCGAGCGATAACGGGATCTTGGAACCACGGGTGGATGGCGATACGAAAAAACCCATGGACTGTGTGCCAAAAAAACGGCATAACAAGAGATGAAATATGACATTCATGAAATGGACTTTTGCAAAACATGGCTAATATCCAAACCATTTGCATTCAAGTGTTGCAATGCTCTCACTGTTGTTGCAACTTGGTGTGATGTTTATACATAACAAAAGCAATCATGAAACACAATTGCAACGCGTTTTTTTTTCAAATCTTCACAGCATTCGCGCTTCTATCCTGGTATTTTGAAAAGCGCATGTTTCAAGAAGGTTCCGTGTGTTGTGTGCCAGAATTTAGCATGCACGGTTACCCGTTGTCACCCAAAAAACCTGAAACTACGGGTCAAAAAATTCTGATTCCTATCTGATTCCTATCGCAGTCTTGAAAGCCCTACGACCCCATTCCATCTACTCCCTATGAAGCACCCCCCCACGAAGCACCCGAAGCAACTGCTACAGTAGCAAGCCAACGGGTGACGCGATGGGGTATCGCGGGCCATGGTCCAAGACTGACTCGTGGAAGGATGATTGGCGATGGTCTGGAGGTGGATGTGGGTCGGGTGGGGGTTGTCGAAGCCAATTGACTTGACTAAACAATGGATATTCATTTGTGTGCTTTTGTGCTAGGAACTTTGTATGAAAGTGTTCTGTTTTTTTAATCCTGGGATACCTAGACTTGTAAAGAAACAATCTGCCAGCACCTTCAAAGGGGTGCGAAATGGTTCCTAAAGGGTTTCAATTCACCATCCCTTAGGCCCTTAGGGTTTGATTGGCACCCCTTTGAAGGTCCAGGTGATTCCGCTTTCTGTGCACTCCCTGCTATGTCTAGGTTTTGCCTGATTGGGAAGTTGGCTCATTTCACCTTCCCCCCTCGGAATCATAGAACCTTCACAAAAAAAAGGTAGGTAAGGTAGAGGGTAGCTTTAAAGGGGTTGGGAAATCACCCACCACCTACAGTACCATGTTTACTTTTACTTGATAAGTTGCATGAACTCAAAGAGGATATTGTTAAGGCAGGGCTTTTTTTTCCAGCCAAAATCTTTCAAGCATTGCAGTTGATGGTTAACAAAAATCCAGCTTATCCGGTCCTAGTTTCGATCCCACTTGGTGATTGCCTGATTTCTGAAGCATCAACAGTACAAATTCGCATCCATGGTGAATTTTTTGTAATAAGATTCCCATGAAGAGTAAACGGACAGTAATTTGTGACAAATTTCCGGCTGGAAAATCAACTATTCTTTGAATATCTCTACATTCTCTCTGAAAAGACATTGGACCATGTTCATGTCTCAGGTTTTTAAAGCTTTGATTCTACCCCAGAAATTTAACATTACCACCCTTTAAAAGGAAGTCACCCTTTTCCAAACATCATTTTTTCTGCGTTGTTTTGTATCACTTTTCCAGGGATTTGGATGTTTTTGTTCTCCCATTTCCAGGTTATGGTACCGGTGATCGCTGGGCACGACCCGTTGGTCGAGTCTATATGCGGGAAACCAATGATCGAAGCTTTGACGAGGTTCAGTTGGAAGGTCAAATTTCTGCAAGAACAACGACAGGTTGGATTTTTTCCACGATCGTTGGCGATTTTGATGAATGATGAATGATGATTTTGCTTGTGATGATGAGGTTTTGTTGGAGTATTTTACGAAAAAAAAGTTATATACGTATATAGATACTTTTCATGTATATCTTTATATACATACATAGTAATGTATACATACCTGGACCCTCCTTTCAGTGTGCCAAAGGTAAACCCTCTTAGGGTTTCAACATCATCAGTTGGAGGGTGCTGGAAAAAAACACAAAAAAATATGATAAGAAATCATGTATATATAATGGTTTCCCATGTCGACGGGGTGATGAAATCTCAACGATTCTAAGCCCCTTTCACATTGGATGTTGGCCGGATGTAGTGTTGACTAGCCACAATTCGTGCCAGTTCTACTGTTGATGGCCGAAATTCGGCCAACCACTTGAATATGGTGAATACCCCCGCAGTGACCACTGTTTCATTCACCATCAATACTACTGCTGGAATTGCGGGGGGAACACCAGAAGATTGCCAGACATTGCCCAACTCAAACAATCCCATCCTTTAAATGCATTGCCTTTTCACATGCTTGAAAGTCGGTAACCTGGTATCAATCAACGACCCTCGACTGCGACTGCTTGACTCCTCGACTTTCCGAGGGTCAAGGTTTAAGGCATTTTTTTCGAAATCATTGATCAGACATGATGAGATGGGTGTTTCGAAAAAAAATAGGGGTACCCCCAAATCATCCATTTTAATAGGGTTTTCCATTATAAACCATCCATTTTGGGGTACCCTTATTTTTGGAAACACCCACATGATGAGATGAGTTCTTTTTGGGAAGGATTTTTAGATAACCAGAGTGCATGTCTAGTTCTTGGTGGTTAGTTTCCAATCAAAAACCTAACGAATCATGATGCTTCAAAGTCCTGCCACTTCCGAATCTCCAACAGAAATGGTGAATCATCAGTTTTAGAGGTGCCCTAAGTTTTGGAGAATCCACATATTGATACACATTATCTACACATTTTCTGCCCTGGAAGATGAGAAAAGCTACCGTCCACGGAGTGTTGTAAGAGCCGTGGAGGCCTTGGAATGTACAGGTTGTATGAGGCGTTTTGGGAAAGGGGTATTGATTCACTAAGAATTTCAGGTAATTACCTAAAAATGGCGGTGCTGAACCCTAGAAGGCTTTGTTGGGGTGGGTTTTCCCTTACATAAGCATTTCATATAGCTTAATTTAGGTGAGTACATCCATTTTAGGTACCTGAAATGTTTGATGATTGATGGTTTTGATGTTCAATGCTTTCAACTTGGAACGCTAAACATGTACCAAAAACACAATGTTTTTGATCAGAAAAAACAGATACCTTGTGTGTGGTCCTTTGTGGAATGCTTGGCAAATATGTTGTTTAGCCAATAATAGTTGGTTTTTGACTTGGAACTTGTACCCCCCAAAAAAATAACCAGGTAACATGGGCAAATCGCATGCATTTTTTTCGCTTATCAATCCTAAAAATCATGGGCCAAATCAGCTGAGGATGGTGGAAACACGAATCCTTTAATCCTGAATGGGCGCAACCAGCCCATAGCGTGCAACCACCACGCCGACAGTTCACAGCACAACCTGTGGGTCAGTACCTTGGCTCACAAAAGAGATTCGACGAATCAGAATCGGAGGCTCAGAATGTGGGCTGATAACCAGTAAGAAATGGGGGGATTGTAACCAATAAAAGGCCGAAAATACATGGGTAACTGAGGGTTTATAACTTATAAGTGGAGTTATGGGCCCCTACAAAAAAACTGGTGGGCCCCAGGGCCCACCTTGTCACCTTACAGTCTCTAAAACTAAGGTAGCTTTAGTTTAGATAGACCGAAGCCCAGCTCAGTCAGCTTTTTGCTTCAGATCCTAGTTTTAGTCTCCTCTTTTTCGGAGAGTTACTGAGTAGTCTGGACATGTTTGGAGGGTCATGATGGGTCATCCCCTGAAAAAACCACAAAGAGCCCGCACCTGAAAACATGCCGGGCATCAAGAAAAGACAGGACAGTGGTCTGGAACCAGACAAAATTAACAATGCAAGTGAAAAAGTGTATGATGTCATAAAAGAGTCTTCCAATTTGGGTTCTGACAATGATTCGCAGCGGGTTGTGCTGTTGGTAGACCAAGCATCATCCATTTAGCACCAAGAAAGACCCAGTGATATGCTGCTAATTCATAGCGATCGATGTCTAGACACACATTTTGCTTGTGTTAGTGCTACTTGGAAGGGGGAGCATCCCAAATTTATATGTATTTTTCATGTGCGAGGTCGAGGTCGATAGTTATTTCGGAGCGTGGCGCCAAGTGACCAACCTGTGGCCTCTGAATTTCTCTAGGGAGAGGTCGATAAAGCAAAGGTTGTCATATTCAGTGCCCTGTAACCATGAAACAAGTTGGTCAACAACTGGGTGGTGGCAACTCAAATATTTTTTATTTTCACCCCTATTTGGGGAAGGTTCCCATTTTGACGAGCATAATTTTTCAAAGGGGTTGAAACCACCAAGCAGATGGTCAACAATCATTAAAAAAACAGACTGTGCTATTGGGATGCTATTGGGGGAAGCAAAAAACAGAACAACTTTTTGTGAAGAGAACTGATGGATATTTCCCCAACAGGGAGCTTTTCTGGGAGTCTTAAGAAAAATCATTTAAGCTGGTCAAATTATAGCGACCTCACACGACCTCACCCGACCTCACCCCAAAAGGTAGCTAAGGAAGGGAAATCCCCTTGTTTCAGGGAAATCTAGGTTGGTGAAATATTACCACTTGGCGAAAGGATGTTTGAACATATGCTATAACGCGACTAATATTTTTCAGATGGGTTGAAACCACCAACTAGAACATCATTTAAGGGAACACCGGAAACGTTTGCGAAACCGAAACTTCTCACAAACTCCACGAGTTTTTTTCCAAGGATCGTGACACCACCTGCCATTACACCACCTGTCATTTCTCAGATTCCTTCACCACAGTTTCGGGGAAGTTGCTTGGTGCTGGTGGTGGGCCTGGTTGGTTGGTTGGTTGGGTGATATAGGGGGATTATACTACCTATTTATATACTGTACCGTACATGTTTTTTACGGATTATAATAAACCATTATAAGGATCCCTGATTGAAGAACCAGTATTTCATGGAAAGCAAGGGACCCCGGGTTATTTTCGTGGCTCAAATCCCAAGACACCAAGAAACCTTGGACTTTCTTGTTGGACACCGAACCCCCTGGAGGCACCCTGCTTTCCACTGAACCATGATTGTGGGTTCGGAAGTTACTAAACATTCCCTGAGTTTCTCAATCGTTGAAGGTAGGGGATGGTCATCCCTTTGTTCTTTCAAATTTTCGATGGAAGCCACTTTTTTACCGTTGGGTTGATACCCTCTGGTAAACTAACCTATCTGGCTGGAATATCCCCATGTTGAATAGGGAATACATCTTCAATGCGGGTTCATTTTCCAGCCAGCTATGCTAGTTTGCCGGGAGTGTAAAACGAAACACCATTCATCAACTTGTGGTTTCAAGGTGCCCCATGCTTGTGACCACCCCCAGTAGAAAAGAAACCCTCCACCGGTGAAAAGGTTCCAAAGGTTCAAAGATGTTTCACCGTGTCAGCCACAAGACTTGGCTATTATGGTGATTCCACTCAAACGACTTGGATGTACTCATCCCAGTGAGTTGGCTTTTTTTACACCGCTAGTTGGTGGTTGAACCAACCCCATCTGAAAAATATGCTCGTCAAACTGGGGAAAATTTCCCGAGTTTAGGGGGTGAACATAAAAAATCATTGAGTTGCCACCACCTAGCCTGGTTTTTTCAACACTCCCTCGGGATCAGTCAGTTATTCTGTGATTCCACTTAAAAAAATGGCCAACATCCGCTGTAGAGAAAGGTGAAGTTTCTGCACATGTAGGATGGCAGTTTAAGTAAATGTCGGGCCGGGACACCCCCCGAACCAACCATGAGAAGAACATGAGGAACCTATAAGGGTACTCAAAATGTGATCATTTGTTGCAGGGGCCAGGAAAAACACAAAGTTGAAGGGGAATGAATCACACAATTCAAGCAATTCCTCCTGACAGTCAGCAATCATCTACCATTGCAATGGAATATCCCCATTTTCAATAGGAAATACATCTTCTAAGGGTCCATTGTCCATTGCTGTGTTAGATTACCGGTGTGTAATCGATCATGCTGACAAGAACGTCTTGTTGACTCTACCTAAATGCCCCAATTGCCGTGGAAATACATAATCCTTCCCCCCACATCTCTAGATGTCAAGCCATTCTGACATTGATTGCATTCCCAACAAAGATTTGCAGCTCCCATGAGTTACCTTGAGGATGCTTCCCCTCCCAGGATGCCAGTTTTATAGTGTATAGGTTACTCCTCTAGTAAAAAATGAAAGCCTTCTGGTGCGATTCTTTTTGGATCCTGACCCTTGAAATTATGTGAGAAAGGATATACCACCTGGAAAGGATCGATGGCGCTTCTTTTTCCCATGTATTGGTTTATCATGGACCCTTGCTTTTCGCCACTGAACTTGGGAGTGGCTAGCGGCTAGCCATCTACTCTCACTGCTATAGGGGACTTACACTCGCCATCGTTATTAGCCCACTTACAAGTCATAGGATGATCCTCCAAGTAGATATCCAAGCGAATACCTCCTGCAATTTGGTCATTTTAGGTATATTCCAGATGCTCCATGTATATAGGTAATATTTACCTACATTTCTCTTGAATGTGGCCATTTTCCTACACCTCATGTAGGTAGATATACCATACATGGAGCATCTGGGTATATTTTCCCCAGGCACAGCTGCGACAGAACGGCAAAGAGACTTGGGTCGATACATTTTTTAATTTTGGCAACAAAAACACCGGGCAAAAGATGAAGGGGGAGCTTTAAAAGGGGTTGCATGATTTCTCCTGTTCAAACGGGTGTGTAGATGTAAACACATCTACAACAACATATTATATCATATTATTATTATTAGATATACATATAATTATATATATTAAGGGAAGTGACAGGGTAACTAGTAACTAGGGTGATTTCACCAGACAAAAGCAACGCATGAGATTTCGGATCCCTGCTTATGCATAGCCTTGACCAACAAACCAAACGGGATCCTTATATCGGGCGATGTATGAAAAGTCACGGACCGTATTTCCAAAAAAATCAAAAGGTCGTTTTTTTTTTTTGGGGGGGGGGATCTCTTCTTCCTTTTGGAGTCAGTGAAATATGTGTTATATAATATCTAGGTGGTGGTTTCAAATATTTCTTATTTGGGGAAGATTCCCATTTTGACTAATATTTTTCAAATGGGTTGAAACCACCAACCAGGAATATATATATATATAAACCTTTATTAAACTTTTTGTTATGTACATTCACCGAGATCAACACCAGGAGATCGACCAAGGTTTATGGTTTTTGTTGCGTGGCATTGGTGGTCCAATGCTGCATCACCTGAATCTTTTAATCCAGTGAACCAGGGATAAGTGGAAAATTTTGGATGAACAAAGCTATTGGAACGAAACACAAAACCATTGGGATCACGTTGATTCTTTTAGATTCAACTACTACTGCCTCAACTACTGCCTTATTCAAGGACAACGTGTGTTGATACAGTACCTCCTCCATCACGAAACATTTGAGGAAAAGACAGCCATTGAACAGCCGTTTTTCAATCATAAACCTTGCTTAGAGGATCATCCCATTTAATAAGTGGTTAATAACCATGGTGATCGTAAGTCCCCTAAGGATTGGGTTGTTCCCCTTCCAAATGGCCGAAATTTATGGCTTATAAGTGGGGGTCGTCCTAACTACTTACTATATAAGTGGGGTCACCACATGGAGGAGTAACTGGACCTTGCAAGGGGTGCCAAATGGTTTGGAAGAAGGGTGTCAATTAACCATCCCTTAGGGTTTTTTTGTCAGCACCCTGGCTGGAAGGTGCTGGTAAAGTTTTTTTTCAAATGATATTTTCATATTCTCCATATTTGGAATAAGTACCATCATATATTGGTTCCACCATGCTTCGATGTTGTAGAACAAATGGTTGTAACCTGAGGTACTGGAGGATTGCCTTTTCGAAGTTCCTCCGGACTTCTGTTGCATGACGTTTGGTCCTGGAACTTTCAATATGAGTGGGAGGCGCCTACCGCCCTACCACCCTGGACCTTGGGCTTGTCACCTTTCCAGGTTGATTTTTCAACCCCAAAAGGCGTTGAAGGTTTCGAGAATCGACTGGTTGGAGAGAGTCATCTTTTCTTAGAGAAATCCATAGATTTTGTTGGTTTTGGATTGAAGAACACTAGGTTTTGAAACGTGATTTTTTGTTGTCTTTTTACAGCCAAGAGAGAAATTCATAGGATCTTTTAAAGGTTGTTTTTTCTTTGATGATATGCAAGAAACGATTGGCCAATCCCCATATAGCAGGGCAGGTTAGTTGTTTAGATTTCAGGGAGTTTTTGAAACTACTTGAGAAGATGATCCACATTAATATAGAACACTTTTTTCAGATGGGCTGAAACGTTTCAAAGCACCAACTATCTTACCTTCGTTTCAGGGGATATTTTCAGGAAAGCTTTCCATTGTCAGGTTTTTGGCGAGGGACTGGCATGTTGGCAAAGGAAAAACCACAATTCTTCAACAACATTCTTTTCGTTGGCAGACGGTTCATCACAGTGATTCTATCATGATTTTTCGAAAACTTCCCATGCGCCTCCAACGTAAAATGGCTCTGGGACGTTTGTTTTTAAACGGAAGTGAGTTACCTCTTGACTAATAAAATCCACTTCCATGAGAGTTTTACCATGCCTTTGGCATATCTACCTAATTTTACAGTGTAATATACCCTCCAGGAAACTAACATATCCCCAAAAAATGCCATTTTGAAGATGATTTTCCTTTTCCCAAGGTGGGATATGTTAATCCCCTGGAGGGTATCACATCTAAACATGTATCTCCCCGCAGGTGTTTTGATGATACAAATCTTTCAGAGCCGACCCATAAAATGGTTCCCGCCTCATCATCCTCACCTTCCACGAGAGTGTTTCCGGGAACCCCACCGGGAACCCCCGGTAATTAGCCAACGTTTAGGAGAACAACTTGTGGAATTTTTCGGCAGATTTGTGTGAGGTCTGGTAATTTTTTAAGGTGATTTCACATGAGGCGTCAAGGATTCTGGATAAACAAACCATGGAACAATTTGAGCAATTAAAAAAAGTGGATGTTTGAGGTATACAGGGGAATATGCTAGATACCCAATTATGTGAGAATAATAATAATGATAGACTCTTACAAGGAAGTAAAGGGCCGGCTCATTTGGTGAAGTTCAATCACTGCAAGTAGAGAGATTGTTGTGGACCCTCAGCCTGCCAGGCCTTTATATCCCTTTTAGCTGGGAAGGGTGAGCAAGAGCGACCAATGATGGTAGTCACCTGGCACACAAACAATCGTAGTCGTAATACACTTTTTGTTGTTGGAGCCGATGTTGGATTCCCCTGAAAAAAGCGATTATTAATCACTATGATCACTTAATAAAAGGCCTTAGCAAGGCCTAATTTCCTGGAGTGAGTGGCTTTTTGCTGGGCTAAGAGGTGGGCCTCTTAGATTAGATTCCCATGATTTTTGTTGTTTACAACCACCCCCCTTTTATGAGACAGGTCCGTTAAATCATGGCAGAAAATCCAATCCAAAGACCAATGTGACTCTTTGTTTTGAAGGATTTGACTATCACATAAAAACGTCTATATCGACAAAATGGTTATTTTCATTGGTTTCTGGCATATAGAAACATGAAATATAAATTTATATGGATAGAATTGTAATCAATTCGCACTTTTTGCATCTACACAGATATTTTTGTGTCTTTAAAACACTCCTTGCTCCAGATCCCGGAGTGGGGCCCCAAAACATCGGTTGAAACAGCTGTAGGGGTTGAAACTGCCTAGTTATATAGGGATTATTTCATAAGCCAATATAAGGATCCCTATGAACCAACCAGTTATTATAAGCCTATATATACATATTGGTAGGGATTATAGTAAGCCATTTATATAAAGAATTACTACCCAGGTCTATAGGGATTATGATTATAGTAAGCGACTTTAAAGATCCCGGAACCTGAAAAGATCAAGAATGATGGAAGTCATGAACATCACTGGGTGGTGGTTTCAAATATTTTTTATTTTCATCCCTACTTGGGGAAAAGATCCAATTTGACTAATATTTTTCAAATGGGTTGAAACCACCAACTAGATCAGGGTTGACTGTTGACGTGGCTCAGTTTTTTTAGATATCTGATGATGGTGATAGGAAGATCGAGCCAGTAGAGGGTGAAGATGTAACTGCTGATCATGGATTGCATCATTCCATAGCGACTCGGATGATTATTTGACACCCATGTAGCGAGTTTTAAAGATTGCCTACCACCTTCTGCCAGTATATATAGCCTTACCGCCTGCCTCTCCGGAAAGGTCTAGAGTCTTATTAGGGTACAGTAATATGAAGTAAGCTTTGGTTCAGGGTCAAGTAGTAGATCTTGATCGAAATGATAAACCAATACCCTGATGTCAAAATGGCACAAAGCCATGAAAAGATGAGTAAAGGGACCACATAAACCCCAAATACGTAGAAACTGTGCCATGTACTTGTTAGTACCCCAAATTCCGCAAATCACACCCCAAATGCCCCTGGCGTTTGTAGTAAAGAAATAGCCGACCTTTGGGGATATATGATGTATATTTACATATATAAACCTGGAACCCAAATAACTCTTGTTTTGAATGGAGTTTGGGCCTTCTTTCCAACCTTCAAAATAGAGGACATTTACAGGTTCCAGGTTATTAACGAAACTTTTACTAAGTATGCCACCTAAGCAAGGAGGCACCAACTGTTCGCCCCGAGTTTTTTAGGCATATATATATATATATACATAAATACATATGTATATATATATATGATATAGATATACATCTACGAACAATGTTGTCATTGATTCCACCATCGAGGCCCTGGACACGGAATTTCCCGGTTTTCTACTGGAAGATCATCCCTTTGCACCTCGATCAGCACGTTACTTGGCTTCAAAAAATCAGCTTTTGTTCAAGTAGAAGTAGGAGTTCTAATCCGAAAGTTGTTAGAATCCCCGGGTTCAAAGGTACTGTTGATGGACAAAATCCGGCTAACCACCAAGGATGATGAATCTCCCATTATTTATGGGGTTTTAACCATCCCAGGTGGTGCGAGATTTCTTCCATCAACAGTATGTGGAAGTTCTCTCTTGGCCCAACAAAAAAACAGGTCGGACCTTTGGGGTCTTCCATGTGCTAACATGGTCATATGGGGGTTTCCTAAAATGCGGGGTTTCCCCAACAATCATGGGTTTTCCTACTAGAAATGATCATCTTGGGGTGTGAAATGGGGGTACGCAAATTTAAGGAAACACCCTCTAATCTCCCGCTTTTTTCGTGAACGTTTTTGTTGGAGTTTTATGGAGCCATTTTTTTTCATGGAGAAAAAGGGGCTGTTTGAAGGGAGCTCTCACAACATCAGCTATGGAAAAAAACTGTGAACAACTGGGTGGTGGCAACTTAAATATTTTTTATTTTTAATCCGAATTTGTGGGGAAGATGTTCACCCATTTTGGCGAGCTCGCATATTTTTCAAGTGGGTTGGTGGTTCAACCACCAACTAGAAAAAACAGGGCTCAGGGTTGGCCATCAAATTCAAAACCCCAATCAATGGCTGGCCCGTGTTTTGTTGTTAACATACCCTTGAAAGTGGGCTTGTACTACGGTGTCCATGGAACTTAGTAACTAGTTAGTAAGTTGGTTTATAACCTATTTAGGGGACTTACAACCTACTTATATAGGGGTTATCATCCATTTACTAAGTACCATTGACCTCCCAGTAAGGAAGGATTTCTCAACTTTTCGCCTCGTGATGTTTCAGAATGACATGAACATGGCAAATCCTGTCCCCTGGGTATCCATTCAAACAAAGGTATATTCATGGCTGTCCTCCTGTCCCATAGGACATCCATTCAAACAAAGGTATATTTGTTGTACCCTACTGATGTTTTTCCAGAAAAACATCACCACCCTATTGGCATTCCATTTTACTGGTTGGCTGATAAAGATCTATATAGTGGCTTGTTATAATCCCTTTATAACTGGCTAGTATAATCCCCTATATACAGCTAATAACCAGAGTTTTGGTCACTGCTCAAATAAAAACTGTTTGGGTCCTTCAAACTTGGTCGTTGACTGACATCTCGACATCGAACTGGAGGAAACACCATCCGGAGCTCCATAAAATAGATATATCCCGGGCATCCCCAACCAACAAAAAAACCCACAGCTTTTATTTATGGTTTAGGGATAGCATTTGGGGTGTGTGTTTCGTGTTGGATTTTCTTTTAAAGGTTTTTTTTTGGCGCAAAAAAGAACAGCCTCTACAAAGTTGTTTTCATGGATGCAACTTCTCAACATGACCTCTTGGGGAGAAGTTGGAGCCTAAGGGCCAGCGATAAAACCGTTGGATTCTTTCACCCAATTTATCCATGAGTGGACGATGAAGATTTGATAATAGGCATTTGAAAAAAACATGTATATATATAGAATATGTATATATATATATATGTCTGTCTATATCTATATATGTATATGTGTATAGACATAATTCATTGCGTGTATATATAGAGATCTCAGAAAAAAAAACCTTCCATCACCATTTTGGTCGTCAACATATCCGGGACCAAGCCCTGAAGACTTCCTTTTCAACATCAGGTTATACTGCCCTGAGAGAAAATGTGGACTATCTCTGGCCCATCCAATTTGGCAGCTCAGCCGCCAAAGATGTTTCGGATAGGCAGCCGACTGTTAGGATAGCTGTTAGCTTGCTATACAACTGTTCTCGAACTGAGTTGGGAAAGTGATTCCATGATTTGACAATAGATCCAGGTTTCAAAAGGTGCCTCAAAACATCTTCAAAGTACTTGTAACATGTCCTTTCAAAACTTTCTAAATGAATCTGCCTAAACTCTATGAAAAGTGGACGTCCTTGGCTATTGAAACACCGTTCGGCTTCAGTATTTTTACGATCCTTTGCAATTATACACAGTGCATTCTTTGGAGGAACAGAAGCTCACACATCACAATTTGCTCTGCCGCTGTTGATGGCCGGATCTAGTGTATGCTCTCGGAATTGAACTAGGTGGTTGTTTCAAACATTTTATATTTTCACCCCGGATCCCTGGGGAGATGATCCAATTTGACAAATATTGTTCAATTGGGTTGAAACCACCAACTAGTGAATAGCTGGGATGTTTCAAGTACATGCACCTCTAGGTTAGCCCCAACAGTTGAAATTGGTTGGTTATTTAAGTGATTAAGCCTGGTCTTGAAACCTTCAACTTCTCTGTTCTGAGATGTTCAAGTAACCCTGAAGGACTGAAGTAACCTGAATTGGCAAAAAAACACCTGCAAAATGAAGGCTTCAAAAGGTCCAGGTTTGTTCCTTCTCTTTTTTTTCCATGAATTTTTCCAGGGGTTGTGGATCCAAAGAAAAATTGTTGAGGCCAAATAGTGTTTTTGTTGAGACAACCCAGTCATGGATGTACAGGTTTTTTTGCGGGGGATAGGAAAATATGCAGGTAGGGCACTGGGATGTCCATGGTACTTAATAACTGGATTATAACCCCTATATTAGTAGGTTATAAGTCCCTTAAGTAGGTTATAAACCAACTTGCTATCTACTTACTAACTTCCATGGACATCCCAGTACGAATTCCATCAAAAGTTGCCTATCCAATCATCCACAGTTCAGGGCCTTTTTTACTCGCTCAAGAGTTTTGGGACAAGTCTTTTTGTTGTGCCTGTTTTTTTATGTCATCATTCTCAAATCTTATTTGGCAAGTAAGTGTTCAACTTACCTGATGTACCCCAGAAATATCTGGCTTTTAGAAGGGGCAACTTGTATTTTTCACCACTTTCTGCAGAAGTACATCGCAAACTTTCGGCCAGCGGCAATTTCTGGCGATTTTTGTGTAACAACAGCGGCAATTGTTTGAAACTATGGGATGCTTCAGGGGAGGGGTATCCTGGTATCCCCCAATTTTTCCAACGGTTGATGGAAAACATCCGGCTAACTACATGGGATGGTGCTAAAACAATGTAAATAATGGGTATCTACCATATCAACTGGTTGTTAGCCGGACTTTTTCCATCCACAGTATGGTGAAACAGAATATGTAGGGTTCCCAGCTAATTCTCCATCATGAAATGTGAACCCTCCACAAATTCGATTTTTGAGGTTTGGCAGTGGCGGATGGTGCAGGTGCTCCCTTGGGTGCTTGGACCTTCAATTTATCCTTCAATTTAGCCACAAGCCTCTACTCCGAGGACTTTGGGGTATTTGGGATTTCGATGATGATTTTTTTTTTGTGAGGCAATAAGCACCACAATCAGTGCATATATAATGAGTAATGATGTCATTTGCTCATTCAGAAGCGATTTCTGGAAGCCAAGAATCACAAAAAATTAGCAATGAGTTAGTTTAAAGATGTAGGAGTTCTAGAGGTTTTTGAGTTTTGGTAGATTTGTGGGTGTATTTCAAAATGATTATATAGGGACACACCAAAACCAACCTGAAATGAAAAAAAATAAGGTAAAAATAATCATGTTTTTTTTCAAAGATTAACCAAAAATGCAGGTAAATATACCATATATGGATCCTATGGGATTACATAACCTGATGTTCACCCATTGAAATCATTGATCCCCCCGCAATCATTCTTCCCATCTCACCAGGACAGTGTGCGCTTTCTGCAAGCCGCGGGCGTAGATTTTCCACGGCATGCCGTGGAAGGGATCGAACCCTCCACATTGGCGTGGAAGTGCCTCGGAAGCTGAAGAATTTGCTACTGTAACTTTTTTTTGGGGGGGTGGGGAAAGGGTACACTCTAAAAGTTCACATGGATACTCAAAATAGCCACATTTTCAAGGGAGTTATCTTTAAAATACTTTTTACAAAGCATTGTATTTTTGCCAGAAATTGTCGTAGTCTCTCAAAATATGGTCTGATTTCCTTACGGTTCCTGGTTTTATGCATAGAAGATAAACGGCATTGGGCCACGTGATGAAGCGACAAGTAACGGAAACCTCCCTCAAAAATTATCCCTAAAATGAACTAAGGCTAAACCTTCCTGATTTCTTGGGGGTCCACGGTCCACGTTGCTTTTGGTGATTAAGTAAAGGAATCCTCCCAAAAAGATCTTTCTTCAGGGAATGGAAAGTTAGATTTTAGACTGAGTCACGACAAAAAGGTGCCCAACTAAGGAAAAGGAGAATCATCTAGACCTCGCAAAAAATTAACATGGAACCCAAAAGTGAAGGTTTGGTTCAGAGATGATTTTCCTTTTCAAAAAGGGGTGGGGAATTCTCATTCAACTTTCGCCGTTTCATTTTCGGGGGTTGTGTACTGGGATGTCCATGGTACTTAGTAACTGGATTATAACCCCTATATAAGTAGGTTATAAGTCCCTTAAGTAGGTTATAAACCAACTTACTAACTAGTTACGATCACTTCCATGGACATCCCAGTAAAAAGCGACCCAATTTTTGGTGGAACAAAACCGCCGTTTCTTGGTCCTCGGTGGTGGGTTCCGCCTTGATCAGCGCCCTTGAAGTTGATGGAGTTTCCATGGGCGGAAACATGGGAGTTCACCCGGAAGACCTGTGGCCAAACGAGGGAGTTTTTTTTGAAAAAAAAACAGCTTGATGACTAACCGTTGTTTTTTGCATTAAACATTGCAAACAAACATAGATATATAGTGGTTATGGATCATATTTTTGTATATTTAAGCAACTGATCGCATATTGTAAGGTTTTTTTAAGGTATGGATCTAAACAATTATTTGTTATGAACCTAAGCCCTTCAAGTTGACAAGGCAACCTGAACGTTATATAAGATGACTAGCACATCTGGAATCTCAGCTTCAAAAGGTCTCCACCAACTTATCCAATGGTTTTCATTCCATGTGTGTTCTAAGCAACGCCGAAAATTCCAGGTCTTTCAAGTCATAGCTCTTTAAAGAGCCTTGGGGTAGGGGTAGTACTTGGAGGATCATCCCACACTAACATTGTTACATAGCCCCTAAAAATGATGGATTTCCAATAGGAATCTCCTTTTCCAGGGGTCCATTTTCAGATTCTATGTTAGTTTCAGGGAGGGTACATCAACATACTTGGAGGATCATCCCAGTTAGTAAGTGGTTAATAACCATTGTTGTTCCCCTTCCAAATGGCCTAAATGGCTTAAAAACGGGGATCTTCCATCATTTGTATTGAGCAATAAAAAACAACTGGTTGTTTAATGTATATAGGGGATTATACTACCCAGTTATATGGGGATGATAATAAACCATTATAAGGATCCCTATGAAACAACCAGTATTTCAATGGAGAGTAAGGCCGTTTTTTTATTTTTCGAAAAAAACACATGCAGTTTATGGTTTTTGAAAATTTGGCCAGTTCAAAAGGCGTTGGAACTCGCCATTCTTTTTAAATCCATGGGGTTTCTACTTGGAGGATCGGGCCCCAGGTATCGTAAGTGGGATCATCCCCATTTATAAGCCATAAATTTCGGCCAGTTGGAAGGGGTCAAACAACCCGAATCCTTAGGGGACTAACCACAGTTATTACGGACCTGGCATGATCCTCCGAGTAGAAATTCTGAGCACATCTTAGATTAGCCTTATTCTCTTAGCTCCTTCAACATGTAACCCACTAGAAGGTTTAACTTTTAGCAAGGGACCTAAGGGTTGCCATGCCGAAAAATTTGGCGAAGTCGGGTCGTTTTGCCAACGCCTTTCTTGAAGGCTCTCAAGATCGCCTTTGGTGGGAAGTCATAGCGAAAGCCCGGAATGGGTGACCTTCAGTGGATGGTATGATTGGGGTTACCTCTTAAAGCTTGTCCCTTGAAAGCAAGGATGGAAGGAAGTGATGAGATGTTTTTTTTGGGTGTTTGGATGTCTAGATGATGAAGGGACATGAAGCAAGCAGACACATTATTTTTTCCGACAAATTGGAAAGCAAGAAGGGTTTAACATGGACGAAATGGTACTTTTTTGGGGAGAAGATGGGTAGAACCTGCATATACTCAAAAGAATCAAAAAAAGCAAAACTTTCAGACTATGTGGGACTGACTGGCGTAGATGAACTGCTTTTTTTTGGTCTTTTTTGAGTATATGCAGGTTTGGTGACTTTTCCCTATCAAAATTTTTGTTTTTTTGAGTATATGCAGGTTTTGTGCACTTTTGTCATCAAACTGTTGTTTTTTTGGAGTATATGCAGGTTTTGCGCACTTTTGTCATCAAACTGTTGTTTTGTTGAGTATATTCAGGTTTTGTGCACTGTAGTCAAAATCATGCATTTTTAGCTTCTCATGCAGGTTTTGGAGAAGTACAAGTCACAAAACCTGCAGATGGTATGCAGTTTTGAAGTGAACAAAGCTCAAATTAAAACCGGATTCCGGTTTTGATTTTTTGTCTACTTATCTTATTAAAGAATAAAAATCATCAAAACAAAACCAATAGGATGTGCATAAAACACTGAAATTTATGGAGTTTTCTGAGCATGTCTTTGAATGTAATCAACACCACACTTGGTAAGTGATACATTCCCCCCTCAAAAGGTGGGCCCTGGGGGCGGGGCTACCATATATATATATAACAGGCTTGAGAAAAGATGACTGGAAAGGAGAAAAGCATTGGAAACATGTGACTGTCATGTAGCTAGCTGTTGGCTGGAAAGGGGTTGTGATTTGGACCACTTGCTTCCCTAACATCTACGGAAAAGAAGTCCAATCATGTTCCGATTTTGTAGACGTTTCGCCATGCCTCCTGAGGTGTTTCCGTTGTTTTGGGATGTTTTTTTGGGTCCAAATGACATATGTTTTTTCTTGCATGCGAAATAAGTGAATCAGCGACTTTCAAAAATTCACCGTTGGGGAGCTTCACGTATGACTTAAGTTCTAAATCCGGTATTATAGGGGATTATACTTTCCAGTTAAGTGGGATAATAAACCATAAGGATCCCGGATCCCTATTAAACAACCAGTATTTCATGGAAAGTATAAAGGTTCAGGAGCCACCCTTACATCCGTATCCCTCTTGATTGGCTGGTGAGGTGACAGGCAACCCAATGCCTTACGACATTGCGGCATTTGTCCCTTGGAAAAAACATTTGACAAGTCAGAAACCTTGGCAGAAATGGTGAAATAGTAGCAAGCATATATCTTTTCTAGATTTTTCTAGGTGGTGTCAACTCAAGTATTTTTTATTTTCACCCCTACCTGGGGAGATGATTCCCAATTTTGACGAGCATATTTTTCAGATGGGTTGAACCCCCCAACTATTTTGGAGTTGTTAGGAAGTTGGGCATTCGGGTATACTTCATTTTAAGGGACATTAGCAAACCAACGTATCCAAGGTCTTAGATATACCCTGGAAGTCCAACCACCATTTTTAATATGTGCGAACCACCATTCTTTTAAGTCGGGGTTTATCATCCGAAAGGAACCCCCATTTATAAAATGGTGCGTGACTTCCAGGGTACATGAATGGTTGATTTTTATGATAGATATAGTTAGATATACCATACATCTGGCCCACCTACAACATTTCACCAACCAAATAAAATGGTGGTTGACTTCCAATTGATTGTCATCAACCCAAGTCCGCAGGGGTTTTATATACCCATTACAAGGAGTCCCACTAAAGGTGGTATTTTCCCATCCCCAATGGTGGTTGACCTTCCAGGGTTGTGGAGGCCATTGTTCTTCCACTTCCTTGCGGTCCGGAGGGTTGAAAAAACGCTCACATCCTGAATCTTCGTTCATGAAATATATAACCTTGAAATATATGTCCAAGCATTTGATATATATATATATATTTATTTATATATATACATATTATACGCATATATAGACTTAATCATTTCAAAAATTATAGATATTTGCTTTATATAGGTGGGTGTTATGGCAACAGTTTGTTAAATGTTCAGCAATATTTAGGAAAGACCAAACCAATGTGACTCATTATTTTTGGACATACGGTTGAATCCCCCCCGGACAACAAAAACATTGGTAGGTAACTCCCGAGACGTTGCAACTTGAAAGTCCCATTTCAATGGAGTTTCCTGGTTCCCTTAATAGGTGGTAGGTAGTATATAATCACCCAGTTGGCAGTATATACCACTTTTTTACCACTTATATGTATTGCCTTCTGGGGAGTTACNCTGAGGGGTTATATGCTACCTACCACCTTTTATTGGGAACCAGAAACAACCATTGACCATTCGTTGGATCCAGTTCCGCGTGCTTCGTATCAGGATGAAATGCTGTCATCGCTATGTCCCACACGAAAGGAGTTGCGAGATTTGTTGCCACGGGGATCCCTCGATGCTTTGGCTTCAGAAACAAAAAAGGACCCAGGATATGTCTAAAGAAAACGTTTCAAAGTTGTTTTGGTGACATCATAAAGAAACCCATAGCATTCATGGGATTGGTAGATTTACCTTCAAGTATGTCTTTCAAACATTTTTCATTAGGGAAATCCTGGATGATTTCCGGAAAGAATGTTTCCTACTATTTATGTTTTTCCATGGTCTTGATTGAAATCGCTGTCGGTATTTTTAGGGAGTCAACATGGGAAAAAATCCATAGGAAAAATCGCCAGGGGCCGCAACCTTTCCTTCCACAAAATGGGATAAGGGGGAAGCCGTGTCTTTTTTTAGGGCCTTATTTCTTTCAGGGGTTGGAGGGAGGGTGGCATTGCGGGAGACGAGGATACCCTTAACTTCCCACTAACATACTCATACTGTGATGGGTTCAGGAATCTAATGACCTGGGGTGTATAAAATGCGTACTGCTGTTGATGGCTCAAATCCGGCTAACCAGTTGAGGTCGGTAGCTTGTCCCATTATTTACAGGGTTTTATTCCATCAAAAATCAAATAGGACCTTACCAATGGACCCCTAGGTAAGGTGCAAGAGCTATAAAATACTCAGGTTTAGGGGTCCATTCACTGGATCCTGTTGGAGATTTCTTAGATTTATACATCCCATGTGGTTGTTTGGGATTTCTGAACCATCATCCTCAGCTGCATCTCCCTCCACTTGAGGATGCCTTACTGGGTTCACATGGACTCAAACGTGTTGGCCCTGCGCATACTGCGGGGAGTACCTTTGACGAAACGACGCAACGGCGGGGTCGGTCCAACGCGTTTTTTTTTTTCAGGTGGTAGTTTTATTCACATCACTGGGAAAAATCTTCTTACATCACCATTTTGCGGAACTTTTTTTGAAGCATTGGGGACCAAGCAAATTCAAATACTTGATTTTAGATGTTTTTGGTTGGGATAGCAAAGTAGTTGGTTCTGATGTTCTTTTCCTCACCCCAAAGTCCTTGCCATGTCATGTTAAACTCAAGCTCATTTGCAGCATTCGTGTGATCGGAAGCTCTGTTTGGTTGGTTTGGAACCATTGAAGAAATGTCTGTTTCCTCCAATCAAGCTGCAAAAAAAAACATGACTATATGTATATACTGCTAAACTTAGAGATGATTATTATATATTATTATTGCACTCCACCCATCTATATATCGAATAGCTTGCCTGATGAAATACAGGTATCCAGCTATTATATAATTGATTTCTTGGGGTGTGTTGTGCGTGCAAGAAAACTTAGAGTGGGAATATATCGTGCATACTCCCTTGCATTTCGCATCATTGACCGTAGAAGTGTACCTGGTACACGGTAAATCACAATTTGGGGAACATTTTCCACTTTCTCCAGCCATCTTGTCCCAACAAATCTAGATACGTATCAACATATTTGCATTGAAACCAGCTACTTCCCATTGAAATCATATTAAAGATCATTTACAGGCCCATGGTGATTGATAACTTATTCTATGGAAACTATGACCCCCTACCATATGACCGGGTTCGTAAGATTCTGTTGCCAGTTGCCTATCTTCTTCCGCCTTGGTTTTGGACATCATCCAAAACCTCTCTTCAGCCTTGGTGAACATGTCTTTGATGAGATGATACACTCAACAGCTGTTTCTGGTTCCCTTACTAGGTGGTAGGTGATATATAATCACCCAATAGGCAATATATAAGTGGTATATAAGTGGTATATAAGTGGTATATACTGCCAATTGGGGGATAATGATATACTACCGACCACCTATTAAGGGAACCAGGAAACTCCATTGATACACCCCTAAAAAATCAACCCGGCGCACTTTCCAATGAAGCTTTGGAGAGATGATGTGGCTCCTTTGGGTAAATACCTGGAACCCCCAAGGCCAACCACGAAATAACAAATGGATGGGAATGGTGATTTCCAACAACCATTTCCTAAAAATAAAGATTTGGAATCATCATTCAATTGAAAGCCAACCATTTATAAATGGTTGGCCTTGGGGTTCCAGGTAAAATGATTTTCAGGTTTCAGCATTTTCAGCTGTTCCTTTTCCGGGGGGTGTTGTACCAGCTCCGTTTCTTCGATGATCTTAGGCGATGCCCTGGCGACGCTGGAACTCTTCTTGCATGTGCGGAACGAAGAAGTGGATGCTTGGAACTGGAAATTTCATGCCGCAAGATGTACCCCTACGATCCTTCTACATGGAGTTTTTTGGGCCGGTATACATGGCCAAATTGAATGAAATAGGTTTATTAGGGGAATTTGAGGTTGCCCCCCCCGCCCTGGAAACGCCACGTTTCCTTTTAGCAGGAAGTTATTTTATGGCCTTACCTAAGGGGATTGGTAAATGACACTTAATGCTTAACCGTTTGATAAAGGCCTTGATTTTTTTGCGGGGTTGAGGGATGGCATTTGGGGTGGTTTTGCCCTCTTAAATTTCCATGATTCATACCCAACTCTGAGCACCCACTCCACTCCCCATGCTCCGCACTGGGGACTGGGGACTGTTGACCAACCTGGCATCATAAAGGTTTGGGCCAATCTTCCCAGATCTCAGGAGGACTTAGATTCACGAAAAAATTGGTAGGGAAAGGCATAAATCAAGTTCGCAGTTTCAACAAAAGGTGAACAAGTGAAAGGAACCTGTAGGATTAATGTATGGTATATTTCTCTAATGATATCTATAGATATAGAGGCTTTTTTTTATGCAACTGACTCAACAATTTTCAAAGTAAAACTCTACTACAGTAGTAGCAAGTTTCGAAATAAGTATGCATGGGATCCATGTCTGGTTTGTTAGCCTACATTTGGTTATTTGTTTTTTGGTAAATTTTAGGTAAATACACCACACATGGATCGGTTGTTGTTTTCATAATATACACGGATCAGTCGCGTCACTTTTGGAGCAGCTAAGAAAAAGGCAATGATGAGTTGGAAGGCTTTGGGTCACAAGCATCATCCCAATCACTTTGGGATGCCACAAAAAACACATGGCAAATTGGGAGAGATTTTTAAAAAGACAAACTCAGAAATCAATCCTTGGTGAACAGAAAAACACACACGCAGATGCTCCAACTTGGACAAAAAGCATGCAAATGTTCCGCTTTACACGTCCAATCAGAGCAAAAAACTGAGGGGTTTTTTGATGTCATGACTGGACCCCCCAAAACGTACCAATCAGAGCACCGAATCTGGTTTTTTGGGTTTTCACCGATCGATGTTGATGGAAAGAATGGTTGTCGACTGCTCACAACTGAGCAACGAAGAACACCCTGGTTGTTTAGGGTATATAGGGGATAATTATACTACCCATTCATATAGGGATGATGTTCTGCTTCTTTCAGTCCTCACTGTAGAGGAGCCATCCCCCGCAAAACAAGTTGTACCATGGAATCAAAACATCAGCATGGGGCCCCCAAAACCCTGTAGCAAGTAGCTGATTAATTCCAATCCTTCCATACATCGACACAAGTGGGGTGATTTTTTTTCGGCTTTTTTGGGGATGATTTCACTATATCTCTTGAACATTACATGGATGATATATGATGATATTGGATAATCATGCCCTCAACTCGTGAGTGCTTCAAAAAGAGCTTTAACAAATATCACATATCTATATATGTTTAGAATGGGATCATAACAATGCTATACTAATTTAGTATATATATATACTAAATACAAACCATGCAACTCAACCCATGATTTCACCCATTGCTTTCCCACTTCCAACCCGCCCTTGACGCCGCCGCTTTAGGCGTTGGCCGCTTTGGCTGATGCCACTGAAGCCAAAACGGATGATACGGCGAACTCGGGAACCAGCACCGCCACAGGTGGGGATCCATGGGAATTGGAGGTGTACTCTCCCTGAAACTAACATAGCCCCTGAAAATAGACCCTTGGAAAAGGAGATTCCTATTGGAAACCACCATTTTTAGGGGCTATGTTAGTTTTAGGGAGGGTAAAAATTCTCAGAGATTCGGGTTTATTCCGGGGGGATGAGTTGTTTTCGTTTTCCCTCCCTGAAAGAATTCCTAACATACCCATGACGGATCCATGGAAAATGGTATATCTTTACCTACATGAATGGTTGATTTTTATGGTAAATGTAGGTAATTAATGGTAATTATACCATACATGGATCCTTTGGGATACTTTTGAGGGTTCAGAAATCCGAAACAACCACCTGAGATGGTGCTAAACCCTGGGAAATAATGGGATTAACTACCTAAAACCCTGGAAATTATGATAAGAACCCAATTGAGGTGAAGGTAGTTTATCTACTATCATTTACGACGGGGTTTTAGCACCATCCAAATGGTGGTTGGGGATGGGATTTCTGAACCAGCATCAGTAGCACCTGAAACACTGGGTTGTAAGATGAGTGAAGGCATCCTGGCAGGTGCTATGTTAATTTTTGGGAGTGCATATTGATTACCCTCACGAAAACAAATATAGCCCTTGAAAATAGGCCAAGACCCAAAAGAAAAGTAGTAAGTAGTCTCCCTTTTCCATCATTTTTCAGAGTGAGCTCTCAGTTTTAGCGAGTGTAGTTATTTGTTATTAGTTAAATCAACTAGTTATTTGTTGAAACTATTTTTTTTCGCAATCTTTTGTTTAAGCGTTTTTGTGATAACTTGTATATACTATTTATGTCGCTTTTTTATTGGTGGGTTTTAAGCATTACTCTTGAGGGGATTAAAATGATGGTCATAATCCCGATTTTTTGACCGAACGTACCCACCGTAAAACCTCCAGCATCCTCCAGCACTCACAAGGTACAACTGATGATGCTCAAGCGTCCTCAAGGGATGTGAGCGCTGACGTTGACAATGAGAACCAAAGTGAATTGGGTAGCATCTGGGCAAATTATAGCGACCTCACATGAGTTTTGGGTTTTGAAATGTTGGTGGGAAACCTTAGGTTGTTGAAATATTCTTTCATTTGGCCAGGTAGCATCTTGTTTGATCAAACTACCAACAGATACTCTGTGATATCCAGTTGTAATCAATGATTGGTTTTTCCCTGAAACTAACCACCGTAGCACCTGAAAATGGATTCGCTTGGAATACGAAGGAAGTTTCCTTTTGGGATGCGGCCTGTTTTCACGGGCGAAATGTTAGTTTTAGGGCGTGTAACCGTTAACTTACGTGAGCAATGAAAAAAACCCTGCTTGGTTAGGTTATATGGGGGATTATACTACCCAGTTATATAGGGATTATAATAAGCCATTATAAGGATCCCTATTAGCCAACCATTTTTTAATTGGAAAGTAATAAGTTTTTTTTTTCGTGGCCCAAGTGGGTAAAATCAAAAAGTCGCGGGCGTTAATTGGATATCCGGAGCTGCAGGCAACACTTATACTTATGCAGGAAACTCTAAGTTCCCGCGACATCTTTTTGTTAAACTCACTCCCTAAAAAATGGGGTATCATCAGGTCTTGATCCGAGAATCTCACATGAGTTTTGAATGTTTTGAACATTTTAGGGTGTTTCTTTCAGTGACTGCGCGGTCGGTGGTTGGTGATCCGTTGGTCGTTTTGGCGGTCGTGTTTTGGAGATGTGTCAAGGGAGGTCACCAAGTTTCAGGGAGATTCACCCCAAGGTTCGTAGTTTGGTGAATGCCTTCATGGATACCTCTTGGAGGATACCTCCCGCTTCCAAATGGCCTATATAAATGGCTTATAAATGGGGGTGATCGTAACTACATACTCACTGGGATGATCTAATGGATACCTGGAGGTTGTTGAAATATTGCGTTTTTCATCAGTTGATAATGCAGTTTTGTCAACTAGATACCCAGTGATATTGGCGAGCGATGGAAGGCACGAAAGATGAAGGAAGTATTGATGTGCAGTACTTCTTGATAGACATTGGGAGCCTCCCCTTGTTTTTCTTTAGTTCACCCGGAGAATTTGCACTTTCAGAAGAAAAATCAATGCCACTGCAACTTCACTGAATCACAGGTACACGACAGACGAAAGCCCTTAAAATGGAGGTGGATTGAAGAGGATTTTCATTTGACTTGTAGGTTCGGGCTATGTTAGTTTTGGGGGGTTGTACCATCCTGAAATAGACTAGTACATTGAACCTTTTTTTTGTTGAAGGAGACCGGTAAAACGACCAAATCTTATGTTGACTTTGTAGTTTCGAGACTCGTGGTTTAGGGACTCGTCTCGTCTCTATAGGAGGGAAACTCGTGTAAACCGTAAGCATGCAACTGCCCTCCAGTAAACAGCATGCAACAGAAAGCTATTTGCCTTGGTAGGAAACCAACAGTTTGATTTGTGAATTTTGCCATTTTTTCAACAATCCCATGGTATATTCGCCCACATTTACCCACAAATTTATCTAGGTCCGTGGCAACACACATATTTTTCGAATTTTCACCCCCGAATCCCGGGAAGCTTTTCACCCATTTTGACGTTCGCATAAGTTTTCAGATGGGTTGGTTCAACCACCAACTAGGTATACTGGGATGTCCATGGTACTTAGTAACTGGATTATTTCACCCTTATATAAGTAGGTTCTTTACGTCCCTTAAGTAGGTTGAAATAAATTATAGTTATGATCACTTCCATGGGTCCATCCCAGTAGGGTAGGTAAGTATTCCAGTCCCATGGATGCCGAGGTCAAAGCGGTAGCGAAACATGGAAGCAGGCGGGACCTGAGGACCTGAAAAACTTGCGGGTCCTAAAACGGTTGGTGGCCTTTCCGGTGGGTTGAAAAGGGGGAGGTTAAATACTACCCAAGTTTTATATTCAGGGATTATTTTGATAAACCATCATGATAAGGATCCCATTTTTTCTAAGAACCAGGAGGATTCAATGGAAAGTTAAGGCCTTTTTTTTGTTTTTTTTTTCGTGGCTCACCCCTGCCCAGGAAAAATGTGTCCGCGGCATTTGGAAGGATTTTCGGACAATTCTGATATAGGAAATGATCCTGAGAACTCTGATCATGATGAGGTTTTTTGAATGCTTATCCTCCCGAAGTTACACAGTGAGTTTACCCCTGAAAAGTTACCGAACCCCCAGTAGGAAGCCGGCTTGTCTTCCAACTTCCCACCATTTTTCAGGGGCGAGCTGGTAAACTTCAGGGGGATATTGATGAATGTATTTGACTGTAGGTTTCGTTTCTGATGAAACAACTGTATACATTGCTATTGGATTGGGAATCCTCTTGAGGTTTAGGAGTTCTATTTTGAATTGGCCAGCTTCATGTCTTTACACTATCTAGATGCCTGGCTGGTTGAGCAGGAGTGCCATGACATCCCAGTATCGCCTGTTTGAAGGGATTCTTCCGACCTTCTGTCCTTGCCACAACATCTCCTCTGATGACACTAGGGTAGCTATAGCAGGGATCATTAAATTAGCCATCTTTTTGGGGAATCAAACAATGCAAATTATGGTAATTTTGAGAGATTTGCCGTTAATGGTGCATTGTTTGGGTTGGCATTATACCTCAGTATGAAAAAAAACCCTGTTGAAACCACACCCCTAAAAATTGACATCTTGGGAAAGTAGTGACCCCTACTAGGATGTCCCAGGAAGTTAGTAAATGGTTAGGATCAGTGGGTTATAACCCTAGTATATCCCATTTATAAGTAGGTTATAACCCATTTACTAACCATTTACTAACTTGCTGGGACATCCAAGTACATAGATTTTTTTCCAATGAGGGCTATAGGATTCCAACCATCCCGGAAAGCACTTTTTGGCCCGGTTGAGTGACTCGGTGACTCGTCATGGTGTCCTCGCCATTTAAGCAATGAAAAAAAGGGCCTCTGGTTGTTTAGGTTGTATAGGTTTTACTACCCCTTGTTATAGGGTTTTTTAAATTGTATATTGTATATTGTATATATGTTTATTAATTATTAATATCCCATTATAGGAATCCCTATTAAACCACGAGGACTCAATGGAAAGTCACTGGTGGTTTTTTTACCGTTGCTTCTTCGTGTTTTCTTTCAGGTCTCAGATGAAGAGCCTGAAGTGTTTCTTGGCGACCTCACGATTTCATCGCGACCTGCCGGGTTGGGAAGTCTCACCAAAATGTGGTGAAAAGTAGGGAAGTTCCCCACATAATTCTCTATACAATTCAATTCAGGTTTAAGAATTGTAGTAATTTGCCCACAATGAATAGAATGAATGGAATGATGATGTCTGGCGTTTTTTTTCTGGTTTTCTCAAAAGATTCAAAAGAGCAAGGTCGCTTTTACCACTGAAAATGATCTCAAATTCATCCAAATTTGAAATCTGAGCATATTTTTCTAAACTGGGTGATTTAACCACCAACTAGTGATACACCATTGTTAAAGTAGATGGCACAGTTACCATGTATTGATTCGTACGAGCTCCTGATGGGGAAATGATCCAGTTTTACTATAATAGTTTTCAAATGGGTTGGTTCAACCACCAACTAGATAAGCATGTTTAACCAACAAGTAGATATCAACTAGTGATACCAGCATTTATATAAGCATTGTTAAAGTAGATACCAGCTAGTCATACACCGTTGGTGTTTCCACCAACAAGTTTACCCGGAGTGTACTGAGGTGGGAAGTGACCCATCGACACCATCGCTTAGAGCTCCGAAGCTTGCGACGTGTCAGGCGCGAAAGATGAGATGCTGTGGGACGGTGCCGTCCGGTGTCTCCTTAGAGGAATCCGTTTTTTTCCCCCTGAAAATGGACGAATGTGCTGTGAAAAGGAACCATTCTAAAAGGAAATCTTCATCTGTTCCATATCACTAATTTTTTTGGGGATATGTTAGTTTTCAGGGGGTTTTTCGGAAGATGTATACTTGTTGGGATGGATGGATCAGAAATTTTCCGTGATTTTGTTGATAATTTTTGGGTTTTATGAATATATACTACAGCCAATCAGCATATTTGGAAGATGTAGATGAAGATGTTAGATATGTTTGCCAAGCGACTTGAGCAATTTCCAAAGCCGCTGTCGCTGGAACCTGTCCCAAAGCGTCAAGGAGGTAATATTCAACCTGCCATAAAGGAAGAACTCACATACTATACATGACTATTGAATTGCCATCGTGACCACCGTTCCAGAGTTTCATCTCATCTCACCTGGAACTGCTATGTCCTACCCTCCCTGGAACTAACATACTGTTGATGGGAGAAATCCTGCACCACCCAACATGCGTGAAACCTTGTAAATAATGGGATATTTACCATATCAACTGGTGCAGGATTTCTTCCATCAACAGTAGCATTTGAAAATAGATTCGCGAATGGAAGACATTTGGAAGTTTCCTTTAAAGGGAAGGCGGAACCTGGAACCGGTGCGAAGTGTGTTAGTTTCACCACGCAGGCATCGACATCGTGGACCGCGCCATAGGTTTGCGGGAAGATTTGGCCGGGCATCAACGTGGAAAAAACGGGGAGGTTACAATATAACCCGCCCCTGTAAATGGCTGAAAATAAAGAGGTACCTTGGGGTTCTGGTAAACTAGTATGGGCCCATCTTGTACTGTTGAGATCTAATTAGCGGAAAATTCATGGCAGTTGATCAACTAGCCAGTCATATTCCGGAGCTTTCCGGAAAAAGGGATGTAAAGTATTTCCCTATCTCACCAGGATCAATGTATGGCATATATATTTGTCTACATTTACCATAAACATCAAAACATCAACGAAACAATGCAGGTAAATATACTATACACTGGGTGGCGGTTTCAAATATTTCTTATCCCTACTTGGGGAAATGATCCAATTTGACTCATATTTTTCAGATGGGTCGAAACCACCAACTACTACATTGATCCTATGGGTATACGAAAGATAGATGGAGAGCTCTCGGCTCAGTGTGACGACTTAGCGGGAAGATTTGGATGACTTCATGAAAACTTTTCTCGCCGATAACGTTATCGGTGTGGTGCAGCGGCTTTGGATTATCTACAGCCTGGGACAATTAATATTTGGAACCCAAAAATGGAGGTTTGGAAGATGATTTTTCTTTATTATATTGGGCGTTTTTTAGGTTCCACGGGAAAATTTCCAGGGTGTATATGATTCTTTGGGCAAATTTTTGTTTTTTTTCAAAGTTCGCGAGATGATTTCCATTTTTCAAACGTGGATGTAAGCTTTCAGACTCGAGATACTTCAAGGGCGTCACATTCATTTGCCCCTGTTTGTTGTGGTAAAAAAACGGGCTGAGTTTGCAATTGTCACCTGGAAGATTCAAAAATTCCTTTTCTGACATAAAAGACGGTTGGATTGGTTTCCCGAAAAAAAACACAAAGGACAACAAAGGAAGTTGTTTTCTTTTGGCGTGAAACGGGGTGGTTATTTTTTTTGTTTACCGCTGCCATGCCTGCAGATATATGGAAGATCCTTGGCGCAACAATGGACACTATTTTCCAGAGCCAGAGCTGGTACAGGACAGCGCACTATGGCCATATTGCTCTATGTATGGAATATTTACCTACATTTGGTTTAGATTTATGGCTTTCATGTAGGTAACTGGGTGGTGGTTTCAAATATTTTTTATTTTCACCTCTATTTGGGGAAATCATCCAATTTGACTAATATTTTTCAAATGGGTTGAAACCACCAACCAGCTACATTTGGCTTAGATTTATGGTTTTCATGTAGGTAGATATTCCAGTCCCATGGAGCATGGGGGCTATGGCCATGGATTCTAATGATTTTGGTTTCCCAGTGGAGGATTCAAGGACCTTTCCATAAAGAATGGGCTTCCAGAAGGTAATTGACAACATGGTAAAACTCATTGAAAACAGGTACTTGGATGTCCCAGGAAGTTAGTAAAAGGTTAGTAAGTGGGTTATAACCCTAATATATCCCATATACTATGGATCTACACCAATTCCTTGGAGTTTTTTTTGTTCCCTTTTTTTTTTGAGGTTTTGAGTAGTTAGAAGATGATCAATCACTGTCTATAAGCCAAAAAAAATCGGGGAGACTTCCGCTGCTTTAACGGCCAGAGGGTTTGTTGTAATCGCGGAAACCGATCCCTTTGACTAGCCAGCAATCTTTGGTTCTGATTCTTTGGTTTAAAGTTGATATAAAACAGCCCCCAAGAACGAACATGGAACCTAACAATGAGTCCCTTTCCAATAACCAGAACTGTTACCACAAATCGAATCCGCAAACTCTCAATCCCAAAGGGTTGTGGCAGACTAGGAAATCCTATGATCAACAAGATCAAGTGGTGCTTGGGGATGCTGGTGTACTGGGATGTCCAATGGTACTTAGTAACTGGATTATAACCCCTATATAAGTAGGTTATAAACCAACTTACTGATTAGTTACTAACTTCCATGGACATCCCAGTAGACATCCAGTGGTGGTCCGAATTCTTGCATCATAAGACTTAGCAACTGGATTCTGTCAATTCCCTTCCCAGAGAAATATCTAGGTGGTGGCAACTCAACTATTTTATATTTTCACCCCTATTTGGGGAAGAACAACCCATTTTTACAATCATATGTTTCAGATGGGTTGGTTCAGCCACCAACCAGAAATAGTAGCATTCGGACTTAAGATTCCAACGAGCAACTACCAAGGCTAAGGGATGTTACTAACGCTGCTGATTTCTTTGCGCATACAAGGCAGTCAAATATGTGAAAAACAAAAGCTTTCAACTGAGAACTGATCCAAGTAGTACATTCATGTGAAGAAACTCACCGAAAAAAATGCAATCATCCACTTTCTGGCAGGAAAAGGTGTATCCCCCTTACCAATGGTATCCCTATGAAAACCCCTACAATAAAGCCCTTTTTAAATGAATGGATTGTAATTCTTCACAATTTTCATCAACTCCCCCATTCTGAAAGCCTAGAAACTGTAGGGGTGGATACACACGCCATTTTTACAAAACTCATCGCAGATGACTGGTGTGGACCTGTCTCCAACCTTTGATATTTCTATGATGTCTCCATTCTTTTTTGCTGTTTCTGGTTCCCTCAATCGGTGGGATCGGTGATATATAATCACCAATCACCCAATTGGCAAGGACTATACCACTTATATACCACTTATAGTCCTTGCCAACTGGGTGATTATATATCACCGATCCCACCTATTAAGGGAACAAGAAACAGCAAAAAAGACCATTCTTTTTGGATTCCAGGATCGCTCCTTATCACTGCGCATTCTGGAATTTCTGGATATTGACCCTTGGTTCGAAAAACCCATGACGGATCCATGGGACGTTTCCGGTATATTTACCTACATGGAATGTTTGATTTTTATGGTAAACATATGGTAAATGTAGGAAAATATACCAGTCCCATGGATTCTATGGGAAAGAAACACCGAAAGATCTTGACAGCACGGATGTGACACCACTTTTTTTGAGTCAGAATGATTCTGTGTGGTGAAATGTCAATTGTTTGGTCCATTTGTAGAGAACACTTTCCACATCTTTTGACAACAAAAATATATAATACCTATTTGCTTTAAGCATGAGGACATGAGGAGACTATTCATAACTCACAACCCACATTCTGGAATTTAGAGAAACCTTGACACATTTAATGAAATGTTTTTTTCCGAATCACCCTGGCTTGTCCCAAAGATGCTTTTTGGCATTGTGGCTTCTTTGTGGAGGGTACCTACCCAACCTTGGTCAAATTGGCCAACCACTTGGGATCCACCCTCCACTTGGAGGATCATCCCAGTTGGTAAGTGGTTCATAAGCATGGTTAGTAAGTCCCCATAACTGGGGTTATTATCTTCCAAATGGCCTCTTTATGGCTTATGAACTAACTACTTGCCAGGTGGAGCATGCCAGTGGCAAGTAAAGGCTTAGATCGGGATTCCCCATCCTAAAAGATGTAATTCGACATCCTTGTGGTGACTGGATGATCAAGACTTGGATGATGTAAAGGGTTGCTTTCCCCAAAAAGAGATCACATATCCCACCAAAACCGGGGAACAACTGTCCAATTATCGACTCAAAAGGGAAGCATGGGCCTCATTGGTTTTTTTCCAGCAATCCAGGTGTGCGGATTTCAAGCTAAAATCCACAGGAACAAGTCGCTTCCTTTCGCTTTGGTCCAAACGTGTTTTTTTTTTCAAAAAGAGTTGTAGCACTTTCCCCAAGTGTCGTCCCCAAGTGTCAAGGAATACTGAAGCAAATTACCTTCGGAATTACAGTACACCCACGAAATTTCAACATAGATACAAAACATGATGGTTTGGAAGGTGCAGGGATAGGATGTCACGGACTGTGTTCGTATCGTTGCTGCGATGGTTTGGAAAATGTATCTCCCTTCAAATATGGCTATTTTAGGTATCTATGTTTTTTTATGTTTTTTTTTGAGGGGTGGTAGGAATCTAAAAAAAACATAAGACTTTCAATCCAGTGATGTCCTTAGCCGTAACTAGCAGCTTCTACTCCCTCGGGACTTCGGCCAGGAGCTGGAGCATGAACAATTGCCAACCAAGAAAGCTTAGGTTAGCCGGTTTGCCATGAACAACTTCGATATTTGAGGAATTCCCAAGCATTTCCCATTATCCACTCGTTTGAATAAACAACATACACGTATATACTATATTTATTTGTATATACATTTATACATACCTGGAAGCGGTTGTCCCCTATTTTGAGACACTCCAAAACCAAACCAACCGAGTTATGATCTTCCAGTTCCCTATATATATTTGGAACCAAGCTCCCAGTTGCCAATATATCAGGTAACTCGACCCCTGGTTCCAAATATGTAGGGAACTGGAAGATGAGGGATGGGCTTCCAGGGAACAATAAATAATTCGCATCTCATTTTTTTTCTGCAAGGACAATGAGGTCTGGGAACCAGTCCTCAAGGTGGGAGTGGTTGTTGGATTCGTTTTTGTATTTTTGTTCAGAACTCATTCATCCCCTATTTCTTTATCATCATCAACATCATCAACAACACTAACATCATCATCATCATCATCATCATCATCATCATCATCATCATCATCATCATCATCATCATCATCATCATCACCATCATCATCATCATCATCATCATCATCATCACAT
>DF239828.1:145836-171431 GCA_000507305.1 Breviolum minutum Mf 1.05b.01
CATCATCATCATCAACATCATCAACATCATCAACAACATCATCATCATCAACATCATCAACATCATCATCATCATCATCATCATCATCAACATCATCATCATCATCAACAACATCATCATCATTACCATCATATTATCATCATTATGGTCGTTCTCGTTTTTGTATTTGTTGTTTGATTTGCTGTTGACGATCCATTCAATACAAGGCCACCTTGATTCGAAGTTCTAAGACAGATTTTTGAACCTTCTTTTGTCTCATGTGCGCCAGCATAGCCTGGAGGTCTTCCATGCTACCGGCTATGCCAGCCTCTTCTTCATCATTGCGATTTTCACATTGACCGTCTTCAGTGCACTGTACTTGCTGCTGTGAAGGGTAGCCAGCTAAGTTACCCCAACACAAATACGATTTCCCGGGGTGAAACCCGCGTTCGCGAAAAAAATCTTCGCACCGCGTTCGATGGCCGGTGGAGCATCGAAATTTTAAAGAAAAGCCACCCTGCCACGAAAAACGTTCCGAAGTAAAATTCCACACTTTTCTGGAAGTCCAAGACTGTTACTAGGTGGTGGTTTCAATTTTGTTTATTTATACCCCGATCCCTGCGGAGATGATCAAATTTGACTTAATTTTCTAAATGGGTTGAAACCACCAACTACATAGATAAATGCAACAGTCCTGCTGGATTTGTTAATTGTAAAGTCTTACTAAAACAATGATCATTTACTAAAAAGAAATCTTGAAACATACAGTAGTTATTCTTGGACTCCCAGAGAGATTGTAGATGGCAGGTTCATGTTTTCACCGAGAGTAGGTCCCTAGTAAGTCAAAATGTTACGGGTAGGTCCAACAGAGCAGAGATTCATGGTGCAACGGCGCCAGAAAAACAAGAGGGCCGTGACCCGTGACATGCTGCTTCGGTGCTGCTATGGAGACATGGTTCCAGCATAAGTTGCCTACAGCAGTACAATTAATGTACAAGTGCTACTGTTGATGGAAGAGAACCCTTCACATGCACAGCGCCAGTGTAGGTGGGGGTATTTGATTCACATCAGAAAATTGAGTTTCATACATCCCGAATGGTTTGTTAGACTTATGAAGAACACAGCTTTTAAGAAAGGCTTACAGGCTTACCTGTTGAATCGTTGAATTATTTTTGTGCTATTGGAACTTGATTAAGGAGCGGCATGTTTGTTTGTTTGTTTGTTTGTTTGTTTGTTTGTTTGTTTGTTTGTTTGTTTGTTTATTTGTTTGTTCGTTTGTTTGTTTGTTTGCTTGCTTGCTTGCTTGCTTGCTTGCTTGCTTGCTTGCTTGTTCATTAGCACTATTGGTGTTCCTTTTTTTTGTGGTCCTTTCTGGCAATCGCAAACAAAAACAGAAGAACATATGAAGAAATAGAGAATCAACAATTAGAACCAGAACCTTAGTCCAACATAACATGTGGAAGCTTTGACCACAAACTATTTTTTTAAGGTAGGTAACACTTGGGTTGTCCCTCCTCCCAGGATGCCAGTGGCACATTGAAGGTTTTTTGGGATCCTCTACGGTGGTGACGATTGCATCCTGGGGACAACAACCCAAGGTAGAACCAGGAAAGAACCAAGGTAGAACTACGCTGCATTTTTTTCTTCGAATGTTACACTCCGGTCAACTAACATAGCTGGCTGGGAAATCCACCATTTGAAGATGTATCTCCTACTAAAGATAGTGGTTTTCCATTGCTATGTTAGGCCAGGTTACCAGAGGGTACATGGGCTAATATCAACTGGATGAAGTCCCAAAGTATGAGAACACATTCTTCATGTCCGAAGGGGCCCCCAATCCTGACATATCGATGGTCAAAATACGGCTGCCAAAAGACACATTTTCAGGAAGTAAATGGACCGGGAAAGAAACGGGCAAAAATACAAAAACACAAAAAACCATGAATAGTTCAAACATATAAGTATTCCAATGTTGGAGGGTCACCTAATTTTGAGACCGACCACTTGCAATGAAGATATATCTGGGATCTGAAACTTCAAGAAGCTTATTACAAAATTGCTTTCTGTGGAAAATTCTGAACAAACAATTAACAAATTCAATCGAAACGGATCTATCCCATCATCCCAATCAGCCCTAAGGTATAGTGAAACGTGACCACCCCACCCTCCAAAGGTTTTTGGCCTGTTGCGGCAACGACAGCGCAGTGTGTTCGGAGTCCAAGTTGCCAATTTTTTGTGTTGGGTAGTAAAAAGAGGGTGCTTGATGAGAATGATCAAATGCTATCCGAAGGATGAAACAATGCAAAAAGGTGTGTTTGTGTGTGTGTTTTTCCCAAATTTTCGAGGAGTGATTTGCCGTTTAAACAGTGTTTGATATGCTACCCTATGTTATTGGGGGAGCGATTTGGAGCCAGGGATGATGTATTCTCCTATTAAAAAGAGGAGCTAAAGATCCCCAGAATCCTCAAAATCACAGGGTAGTATGTGACATCCAGGGAAGACCAAGCCGACCAAGCTTTTCCGACCAAACGATTTGTCGTTGCTGAAAGTCGACTGAAAGACTTCCAGGATGACATGATATGTAGATCTTAGATACTAATAACGGGCCCATGTATCCGAAATTCTGGCTGACACAAGAAGTAGTTGGCTGACTTTTAAAGACTTTTTAAAGAATGTCTTAAAAAATTCAACCTTTTTTTAAAGATCCATGGAAAAACGTACCAATCGCTTCCTAATAATTCTACAGTGAGAAAAAACCCTCGTGTTTCATGAAGGTTATTTCATCTCCAGAAAGGTGGTGTTTCCTACAGGCGGTGGTGATTCACACATAGAAACGAAAATGTTCACCCCGATTTTTGTCAATGGAGTGGTATATACTGCCAATTGGGTGATTATTTGGTACCGATCCCACCTATTAAGGGAACTAGAAACAGCTATTGATTTTTGGGGAGATGATTCATTTTGGCTAGAGTATATTTTTGAACTGGATGGTGAAAAACCACCAAGAATTGCGCATCGTAATTAAGTTGAGGGAGTTGAGGGTGTATCACACCTGGATACTGCTACTTCTATCATCCAGCTCCGTGGAGGTTTGTGCCACATGACTCCTCCATTACCAGCAGGTCAGAATGACCAGAATGCCAACCTCTATAGCAGAAAATTCCCAAACGTTGATTGGACACTCCTTGGACACTGAGTGAGTAGTTACTGGCTTAAGAAGGCTGAAACTGAACATAGTTTTTTTTTCAATTGAACAATGAAAAGAACCCTGGTTGTTTAGGGTGTTTTTAGGGGATTATACCACCATGTATGTGGGGATTATAGTAAACCATTGTAAGGATCCCTATTAAGCAGCCAAGATAATGGAATGTCATAGGGTGTTTTTTCGTTGCTCAATTGGGGATGGTTTGATTTGCTTACTTTTGAGGAGAGGATGTTCCTTCGGCCTGGGCATTTCTCAATATTGTTGTTAGTAAGGTTATTGTTTGCTGGCTGCAAGTTGCGAATCGGCAGCACTTTCACCGATTCAAACAAAGATTCTTAAGTTCTCCTTTGGTGATGCCTGAATTTATATATCATTTTTCTTTTTCATGATCCTATAGGTGTGAGTTTAGTCGTTTTAACCCAATCCATTGATCAGGTGGGTTGGTTCTAACTATAGATGTTCTAACTGACAGAACTTCCAAGGGTCCAACTTCCCTCCGGAAAACTCCGGACCGGTTGCTAAGGCGGAAGCTTGTTGTCGTTCAGGTTCGAACACCGTTGTGCCAAAATCTCGGGTGCTGGACAATTAAGGGGGTGTGTTTAAAGATGTGGTATCGGGGGGCTACACAAAACACACCGAATTCCTATGAATTCTCAATTTTTTAATGGGTTCATTTGCCATGATCCCCTCGAAGATGCTGCGGTGTTCAGAGGTATGTAACAAGTGAATGAAAGGATCGGGAACAATTTTCCGAGACCGAAGCCCGGGAGTCTTGCCCTGCCATTAGACGCTCACGTCTTGGAAATGTATGGCGCATGTCACTTATAGGGATAGGACTTCAGCAATTTGGTTCAGGAATCTTTCCGCATGTTTTTTGTCAAGGACGTATTCGCGTTGTTGTGTGATGATTTGGTTCCTTTTTGGAGTACCAGGGTGTATTCGGGCGTCTCCTGATGGAAACATAAATGTCTATATTATTACACCCCTGAAAACTAACATGACATTGGAAGATCACCATTTTCAATAGGAAATACATCTTCAAATGGTGGGTTTTCCATTGTCATCTTAGTTTTCCTGGGGGGTTACATCATGCATAGATAGATTTTCTAATTTAACCAGAGTATATCACACGTGCGTCAGGTGCGCAGTTCTCACCAGGTATGACATCATGTATATACATATCATATCATATATAACTTATAAAACTAAATATACATGCACTCGTATAAAAAACATTTTAACACGACAAGGCCATGTTTTTACATCTTCAGTTTTTGTTGATGGCTGATCACGGTCACCATCGTATAAAAAGATCTACGAATCTCGTAGAATTTGTTTTTGTTGGAGCTCATTGCATGACACATGTCAAAATGCAAACATGGGAAACACTTTGTGATGGTCTGTTTTTCGATACTTAGACGACAGTCACTGACAGAATCATAGAAAGAACACATAAATATGGTAGAAAAGCATGGGTAAAACAACCGGGCAACCCCATAGACTTCTCTTTTTTTGGTGTTGTTCCAATATGTTTCAAGAGGGCGGCTGCTTTAAGCCACCGAGTTTCAGTAGCTGCAATTTTTCTGCAATTCCAGGTGCAGAGTGCACTCTCTTTCAGTTCAATGAAGTGGAAGGCAGATCTGATGGCCATCCCTGAAACTAAGATTTTGGGCTTGAAAATGGGATATAACCTACAGTACCTATAAATAGGATATATTATAGGGTATTAACCCACTTACTGACTAACCTTTTACTAACCTTATAGCACCTGAAAATGGATGGTTGGAAGATGGATGAATTTCCTTTGCGGGATCCCCTCAAATGTCTATTTTCAGGGGTAA
The DNA here is from genome assembly GCA_000507305.1 of Breviolum minutum Mf 1.05b.01. Taxonomy (NCBI): domain Eukaryota; class Dinophyceae; order Suessiales; family Symbiodiniaceae; genus Breviolum; species Breviolum minutum. Next base: position 150,862 of record DF239828.1, read on the forward strand.
AGTTGCGGTCACTTTTAGGGTTTGGTAACTTTTCCAGAGACTTTTAGTGCGGGAAAACTGTTTAGTGAGATTTATGGAGAGTCCGAGCCTTTGAAGAATTCCATGCATTTGATGGGGTGGGCTACTCAGATTGCCTCTTGACAAATAGGTTTTCAACACAGGAGATGATGGGAATTGCAAACTAACAAACTGCAAGCTCCTAGGATTGAGGTTTAACCTCAGTCAAAAAATGAATCTTCAGAGGTTCAGATGCAACATTAGCTGCCATTTTTTCCCAGAGAAAGGGGACCTTTCCTCCAATCTTTTTTTTTGTGTTCCAAGATGGCCACCATTTTCTGGGTGACCCAATTCAGGTTGAACGTTTGAGTTTGGGACTTTTTGCTTTAAACATATCCGGTGCTTGGCCGCCAACACCCGGAACATTGAGGGAAGATGTACGTTTGTCAAACCGATGTGAAAAGCAGACCGAACCTCAGGAGGTGTTTGGATGTCTAGGGCTAAAAAACAATGATCTAATATGGGTATAATATGGGTATATAATCGGAATCTTTTAGATCTTTCTTTCTGTCGAACTTTTGTCATCTCCCTCACTGTAAATTTTGGGAAGAGTTATTTGGGTCGCCTCCGAAATCAAATCTGTATGTTTCTTTGTACTCCAAGTTGAATCTTACCCTATTGCCATTTAGAATCTTATATACACTCCGGTAAGAAAACATAGCAATGAAAATTCCACCATTTGTAGATGTATTTCTTATTGGAAAAGGTGAATTTCCATTGCTACTGTATCTTAGTTTACCAGAGGGTATGTATATATATACCTTGGATGTTTTAACCCTGGCTGTGCAGGATTTTGGGCACAAAGGTCGTATGCCCCCCCACCAATTGGCTGCTGCAACGGGAGGTTTGTCGGCCGCTCTCGTATCGACCCTGTTCCGAGCCGTCGATCCGGTGCTGCCTTCGATTCCCTGTCAGGAGCTAATTGGACCTGCACCTGATTCTTTGCACTGGCCTTCTCTGGTGCTGGGCATTCTCTGTGGGCTGCTTCTGGCACAGCTCTTGGATTTTGTGGTGCTTTGCAGGCACTACGTTTCTTTGGCTTTGAGGCAGCGTAACTGGGCAGTTGCCAACTCCTTTTCTATCAAGCAGCGGCTTGGTGCATGAGTCAGGGGTCAGACGCTTTGGTGAGTGAGGTGGCTAGTTTGAGACGTGATCTAGCTGCATTAACCGCTAGAGTGTTGGTTCTGGAGAGTGAGCGAGCCACTTCATCAGTGGCCGCACCTGCATCCCCCTTGACGGTGCAGTACAACTATACAGGCCGAGATTTGCCGGTCACTCCTCCTCTACCCTTTTCAGGTGGTGGTGGATTTGCATCTGCAGTGGCAGAGTCTCCTACTTTATCTTCAGTGCTCGGGAGTGGAAGTCCCACTCAGGCTGTGCTCTCGACTGTGGAGAGGGAGCGCATTGCTGTGGAGGTTGGCCACTTTTTGAGGAGGTCCTTGGCTGGTGAAAACCGAGGATCATCAGGGAGGCACCGCTTGCCCTCACCATCTAGGTACTACATTCTCTGCAGAGATCGTTTTGGTGCCACTTACAATCCAGTGAAGATCTACTCGTCCTTTGCCTCCCTACGTCACTCCGTGAAGGATCAACGTGGAGAGTGCGGTGACGCAATCTTTGTGGGCCTGCCCAATTTGAGAGAGGCAAGATTAGCTGTGGAGGCTGCTGATTTGCAGCGGCCTAGTGATGCATAATCCAGTTGAGGAGGCACTGACGGAAGCTTCTCGTCCAGCTTCCATTAGACAGTGCACAGTTTTGACGGGCGAGAGCCCAGTTCCTGACCCTGACTATCCGGTCGGAGCTGTTGAGATTGAGACTGAGGAAGGCATCCTCACCGTTGCTGTCATCGCCATCATTGAGGTAGAGGGCAGGGTGGTGGTGGCTGTTCCTACAACTGCTTGGCATNTTTGCTGAGTGGCGACCCGATGCAAGATGCTGTGACCAAGTTGACCCAGATAGCTGCTCAGTTGACCAAGCAAAAGACGCCATCCCGGAGTTTGGAGTCATTACTGGACGGAAGTGGTTCAGCTCACAGTTCCGAAAGCTCCTCAACATCCAATCGGAAGTATGCAGTGGCACTGAGGGCTCTTCGGAAAGCACTTCACCAGCAACCCCGCTCCATCTACAACACGATCGAGCAGAACATGAACGACGACTTCCAGGTGCGGACTCAACTTCCAGGGACAGCACCAGTAGCTTGCTCAGCCCGAGCATGGCTGGAACTACGATCTCGAGTTCAACCTTTCCAGACTCCTGTACGCCTCCTCTGGGGCATTGCAGGCGTGCTGGACTGTTTACGCTGCAATGCCCCAGAGGAGGCACGAGCTCGATGTGCACTCCTCTTGGCTTGCGGCGATCAGTTGTCGATAGACAGGGGAAGCTGGATAGTAGCATCAGAGATGATGCTGGAAGAAGGGCCACCAATGAGCAGCTTCCAGTATCACACTTTGCCATCGGAAACAGAGCAGCCATACACCCGTCTGGTCGACGGTCGTTGGTTGGATCTGTTTCTGGCAAAGTTGTCAGATCACGATGCCCTGAACGAGAAGAAGAAGAAATTGAGCTACAAGAAGCCTCCTGCGGATGCTGCAAATGCCAAGGCACCACCCGTGGGAAATCCCAAATCAAAGGGCGACGGAGGAAAAGGAAAAGGAAAAAGGGTAGAGGCCGCAGAGGCCGATGCTCATCAGACTTGAAGAGACATGAGGTCCCATTACAGGAGGTGGTGGAGGCTGTTACAGATATGGCTGACCCTTTGAAGTTAGCTGGAGCCTTTTCTACGTCCTTGCCGACCTCTATGCCTTCCCATGACAACGCACCACGAGTTAGCAAACCTCCAGCAGAGCCTTCTTTGAAAGTGCCAGGCTCTGCTGCTTCAACAGTTGAGGTTAGCAAACTAGCAAACTTTGGAATTCATTGCTGAGATGGATCATTGCTAGCAACTCTGGCAATCTCCGCTCCTTTTTGCTTTCATCCTTTCAATCGCGGACTAACAGCCGAACTAGCTGTTCCCCTTCGGCGGTGTGGCCGATGCCTTTACCTTTCCACCCCAACAGCAAGATTGGTGACCTGGCTGAAGACGATGTACCTTTGCAGCGAGGGATCAACACTATGATCTTGGTGCTTAACTGGCTCCATTTGAACATGCCAGCCAAGGTGCCTAGAGATTTTTGCATCTACAATGAGTTGACTGCGGAGCAGAGAGCGGTGCTGAAGAATTTGGTCAGACTGACTGGAGAGTGGTCTTCGATTGGACCCATTGCTGCTGCTGACATGGGCCGAGCTGCCGGGAAGATAGAGAACATCGAGGAGCAGTTGCGATCACTATCTGCAGTGGCTTTGCATCTGGTAGCAGCTGGTGGATCTAGCAGAGCTTCACAGTCAGGACCGAGGGTTGAAAAGTCTAAACAAAAATCGTCTGTTTTTGGTGATGTTCAGTTGGCTAAAGAGGTTGAAAGTAAACGGTTGCATTTTGGAGGGTCCCCAACCTTTGACCCGACAAATTTGTTGGAACCCACCACTCGTGAAATTTTTCAACATCCCATTGATTGTGCAATGGACCCAGCGGACAGCAATGCAGATCCCCCTCATGTGCAAACTCGGGGCTCCCGTAAAGAGATATTAGCATTGTTGGACAGTCTGGACCGTACAAATCGCTTGCAACTTTTTCGGGCGGAAGACGTTTTGATGACACATCGGTCGGGCTTATTCTCACTTATGAAAAACTTGTCCACAGACCGATTAATACTGGACAGTCGTCCCTTCAACTGCCTTGAGTACCCGCTGAATCAGTGGACGCAGTCGATGGGCAGCATTCAACCGTTACTTGACACTTTCCTGAGATCAGACAACGTTCTTCTGTGTTCCGGGGAGGACCTTAAAGATTATTATTATTATTATCGAGTGTCAGACCAAAGAGCACGTAGAAACGCCATTTGCATACAGCTTACTCCGAAAGAGGCTTCACGATACAAGTGTTTTAGCAATGCACCGCAGGGGGCTGCTTTTTATGTGCCCGCGTTGGCCACGATGGCGATGGGCGACCTCAACGCTGTTGAGATTGGACAGCAAAGTCACATGATCCTTACCTTGTTATCGGGTGTGCAGATGTCTGAACTACTTACTCTTCGTGGTCGCGCTCCCCGAGGGCCAATCGCATTTGGGGTAGTCATCGATGATTGGATAGCCATAGAACAGGTCCCCCGCAACACTTTGAACGATCAAGCAAGTATCAAAGTGGCGAACAAAATGGTACAACTATATCATAAGCATGGGTAGCTTCCGAACGATTCAAAACGTTTCCGCTCAGAGAAGCATGCAAAATTTTGGGGAGCAAGCATTGACGGCGAATCAGGGCTGATTAGAGCTCAGCTGGAACGTGTGATCCCCCTGAGTTTTGTGACCGCAGAGGTTGCTCGATTGGGACGGGCTGATCGAAAGTTATTGGAAATTTTGGCGGGGGGATGGACTTCCGTTTGTCAACTGAGAAAGCGAACTATGTGCCTTCTGCAACATATTTTCGATGAAATTCAACGTTTTGATTATGGACAGATTTTTGAGCTCACAAGGGAAACTACAGCCGAATTGTGGACGTTAGTGGCCCTAGCACCTCTTTTCTGCACCGATCTTCGAACAGCAGTTGATCCCAGACTGGTTTTGGTAGATGCATCTTCGGAGCTTATGGCTGAAGTCGAGTGTCCGCTTCCCCCTGTTCTGGCAGAGGAGTTAGTACGACACAAGCTCACTCGTTCAGCTTGGTCTAGAATGTTGAGCCCTTGGAAGGCTTTGCTACGGGAGAAAGGCAAGTTGGCACCCGAAGATGAGGTGCCGGATGGTGAAACTCCTTGTGCTGCGCACCCATTTTGGAGTGCTTTGGTCAGGAGTCAAAAGTTTAGCACAGCATGGGTGCGGAAGACGAAGAGAGCTGCACACATCAATGAGAGTGAACTGGAAGCGGCGTTACGAGCCGAAGAGCGGAGTGGGCGGATGGAACATCATTCCCGTCTTCTTTTGGGATCTGACAGTCAGGTCACATTGGGGGCACTTGTGAAGGGTCGCTCTTCATCACATCGCTTGAACGGTTTATTGCGCCAGTATCTTCTTCTATTTTGGGTTACAATCAATATACAGCTGCACAGTATATCAGTACTAGGGAAAATGTGGCAGACGATCCTACACGTCATAGAGAATGTCGAGAACCTTCATTAGATGTTCCTCACTGGTTATATTTAGCGAACAATGGCGATTTTTCACAACTGGATGTATTTTTACAAGATGCTGGTTTGGATGAAAGATCACTCGCTAGGTTACCTAAAGTGCATGAGCTCCCCCCTGAAGAACCTGACCTTACTCCTTGTCGTCAGCAGCGTCGGCGAGGACATGTGCAACTTCAGCGGGAACTACGTCATCGAGCTCGCTGTCAAAAGAGCTCTATGAGGACAGGGTCGATCGAGAGGCGCCCGACACCTCCCGTTGCAGCCGTTTCGGGCGAGCCATGGCTACCGCAGCATACTCTGAGTGATGATGCAGTGAGAGCCTTAAAGCAACTGCCTAGAAGCCAATTTGTTTTGCCGCCTGGGGGGAACCTTGACGATCTGTTGAAGCGACCTGGGCATTTGGATCTTTTCAGTGGATGTCGAGGAGCTGCTACGGCTTTGAGTACAGCCACTGGGCGGTGGACGTTGTGCTGGGACATAAAGCATTCCTCCACAGAGGACCTGTTATCGGCTGATGTTCAACATTTACTACTGGAACTTTTACAGATGGGGTGTTTTCTGTCAGTATCTGCAGGTCCAGTTTGCTCATCATTCTCCCGTGCAGTGAGACCAGCGGTACGAAGTAGGGATCATCCTGCAGGCTTGAAGAATCTTACCCCTTCTATGACAGAGAAGGTTCGTCAGGGCAACAGTTTTTCTACATGGCTCGCAAGTTTCATTGATGAGGCACTGCTGCTGCGTTGCATTGTCTGGGTGGAGAATCCATCCACCAGTTTTTTGTGGATGCAAAAAGCTTGGATAAGACTGCAAGCAAAGTGGCGACTTGACTACTTCACCACTGATTATTGCTGCTACGGAACAAGGTGGAGGAAACGAACTCGTTTCCTTGGCAATTTTGTTTTGGCAGGGCAGAAGAAACTTTGTCAGTGCGGGAAAGGTTTCAAACATTTGCAGTTAAAAGGCTATAGCAGCAAACACAAGAAGTCCTGGACCAAAGTAGCGGAAAGCTACCCTTCACGACTCACCAGGCTGTTAGCAGCGGCAGTCTGCGAATCGTTGAAACCGGTGGAACGGCGTCAGTCTCTATCCATAGCAGGCTGTGCCAAAACTGGAACGTTGCGGGTGGGCGAAGCTTCAAATCCTGGGCCAAGAGTTCGTCGGGACACTGCGCCCAGACCCGACATCAATGAGGTGCAATTAGTTGGAAGGAGCACTTTGGTCTTGCAGAGCAGAGCTATGGATCGCTTTGTGAACTGGTTGCGATCCGAACTTACACCTGAGGCTTGGGAGGAGATAAGGCGACACCCACATCTGCAGCTTCATTTTCTACGAAGTTTTGGCCATGTAATGTATGAACAAGGTGACCCACTCTATCTTTTTCGTCACTTAGTTGTACACTGCCAGCAGCTTTTTCCGGGGGAGAGGCATTTGACTGCTTCTTCTTGGGACCTGTTGCGGCGTTGGGAAGTCACCGAGCCTGTAGTCCACAGAGTGCCAGTGCCCAGAAAAATAGTCGATGCCATTTTGGCGTTAGCAGTTTCGTGGGGCTGGTGGAGATGGGCTGCTATCATGGCGGCTTCTTTTTATGGTGTCATGAGGGTCGGTGAACCCCTCCGTGCCAGGCGACGAGATGTTGTCATGCCCGAGGAAGCTTGTTTAGAAATGCCGGCCTGCTTCATTCGGGTGACTGCACCGAAGACCGGGCGAAGAGGTGGTGGTCGTGTTCAACATTCCAGAGTTTCAGAAGCTGTGGCGGTACGATTGATATGCTTTGCCTTCAAGCACTTGCAGCCGGATGATCTGCTCTACCCCGCTTCGCCTAGCACGTTCAGGCGTCGTTGGGATAGGATATGTGAAACCTTGCTTATTTCTGCCAAACTGAAATTAGCACCAGGCGGGTTGCGGGGAGGCGGGGCAATTTTCTTATATCAATCCANTGCAGGTCCAGTTTGCTCATCATTCTCCCGTGCAGTGAGACCAGCGGTACGAAGTAGGGATCATCCTGCAGGCTTGAAGAATCTTACCCCTTCTATGACAGAGAAGGTTCGTCAGGGCAACAGTTTTTCTACATGGCTCGCAAGTTTCATTGATGAGGCACTGCTGCTGCGTTGCATTGTCTGGGTGGAGAATCCATCCACCAGTTTTCTGTGGATGCAAAAAGCTTGGATAAGACTGCAAGCAAAGTGGCGACTTGACTACTTCACCACTGATTATTGCTGCTACGGAACAAGGTGGAGGAAACGAACTCGTTTCCTTGGCAATTTTGTTTTGGCAGGGCAGAAGAAACTTTGTCAGTGCGGGAAAGGTTTCAAACATTTGCAGTTAAAAGGCTATAGCAGCAAGCACAAGAAGTCCTGGACCAAAGTAGCGGAAAGCTACCCTTCACGACTCACCAGGCTGTTAGCAGCGGCAGTCTGCGAATCGTTGAAACCGGTGGAACGGCGTCAGTCTCTATCCATAGCAGGCTGTGCCAAAACTGGAACGTTGCGGGTGGGCGAAGCTTCAAATCCTGGGCCAAGAGTTCGTCGGGACACTGCGCCAAGACCCGACATCAATGAGGTGCAATTAGTTGGAAGGAGCACTTTGGTCTTGCAGAGCAGAGCTATGGATCGCTTTGTGAACTGGTTGCGATCCGAACTTACACCTGAGGCTTGGGAGGAGATAAGGCGACACCCACATCTGCAGCTTCATTTTCTACGAAGTTTTGGCCATGTAATGTATGAACAAGGTGACCCACTCTATCTTTTTCGTCACTTAGTTGTACACTGCCAGCAGCTTTTTCCGGGGGAGAGGCATTTGACTGCTTCTTCTTGGGACCTGTTGCGGCGTTGGGAAGTCACCGAGCCTGTAGTCCACAGAGTGCCAGTGCCCAGAAAAATAGTCGATGCCATTTTGGCGTTAGCAGTTTCGTGGGGCTGGTGGAGATGGGCTGCTATCACAGGCGGCTTCTTTTTATGGTGTCATGAGGGTCGGTGAACCCCTCCGTGCCAGGCGACGAGATGTTGTCATGCCCGAGGAAGCTTGTTTAGAAATGCCGGCCTGCTTCATTCGGGTGACTGCACCGAAGACCGGGCGGAGAGGTGGTGGTCGTGTTCAACATTCCAGAGTTTCAGAAGCTGTGGCGGTACGATTGATATGCTTTGCCTTCAAGCACTTGCAGCCGGATGATCTGCTCTACCCCGCTTCGCCTAGCACGTTCAGGCGTCGTTGGGATAGGATATGTGAAACCTTGCTTATTTCTGCCAAACTGAAATTAGCACCAGGCGGGTTGCGGGGAGGCGGGGCAATTTTCTTATATCAATCCAGCTGCCCAATCAATGATCTGATGTGGAGGATGCGTATCAGAACGCAGTCAACACTGGAACATTACATCCAGGAATTGGCCGCAGAAAATGTGTTTCAAGAGCTCTCCGAAAAATCCAAACATGCTGTGCGAAGTTGTTCATCAATGTTACAATTCCTTGTGCCAGATTTTCCAGCATAGCAGCTGCTATTCTGCAACAGCTGCGCTCAGCCAGCCGACTTGCTGCTGTGGGCGCTGGGGAGTGATGGATATGGTGGTTTCTTCCTGTGCTGATCTTCACCCACTATCTTTTCAGCTTTTGGTGGAAGTGAATGGTTCGATCAGCGGAAGGTGTGCTGACAGTGGCGCCACCAACACATAACTCTTCAGTGTCTGCGAGGATGGAAAATCAGAGCTGGATGCACACAAGCGTTCAAACATACCTTGGATGTTTTAACCCTGGCTGTGCAGGATTTTGGGCACCCGCCCACCCTGTTCCCAGTGGTTTCTTCCTGTGCTGATCTTCACCCACTATCTTTTCAGCTTTTGGTGGAAGTGAATGGTTCGATCAGCGGAAGGTGTGCTGACAGTGGCGCCACCAACACATAACTCTTCAGTGTCTGCGAGGATGGAAAATCAGAGCTGGATGCACACAAGCGTTCAAACATATATATATATGGGGGTTTCCCAAAATGGTGGTACCCCAAAATGGATGGTTTGTAATGGAAAACCCTATTAAAATGGATGATTTGGGGGTACCACCATTTAAGGAAACACCCATATATAATCATTATACAATCACCTATCAGAGGCAAACATGAATCTTAGGCACACAACCTCGCGACTCGTCACCTGTGCCTAAACTCTAAACCACCACCTTTCTGTAAGCACAACGAAATTCGTGGGCACTGAAGCTCCCATTGTTTAAAAAAAGAACAACATCTAAACCCACGCCCTTTTTGAAGCAGAAGAAATTCTTAGGTGGTCAAGTTTCACTTCTTTTCAAGTAGATATGGTTTGTTAGTGTTTGTTATTATTATCAGGTTTCCTTAGCCGGAGTACTTAAAGCATTAAAACACCCACTGGGATGTCCATGGAAGTGATCGTAACTAGTTAGTAAGTTGGTTGATTTCACCTACTTAAGGGACGAAAATAACTTATAACCTACCTTTATAGGGGTGAAATAATCCAGTTACTAAGTACCAGCACGACATCCCAGCAGTTACCCATTTTGCGGAAAATTTCCCGTGCATCACCATCCATCACCATCCAACCCGTAGGATGTTGGCTCGGACGCGTGGAGGAGAGCGAGGCGTTTTGTGACGATTTCTACGGATTTCTACGACCGGATGCCCCGTTGGAAGTGCAGGGATCAAAGGTTAGCTGGGTGGTGGTTTCACATATTTTCTATTTTCAACCCTACCTGGGGAAGATTTCCAAATTGACTAATATTTTTCAGATGGGTTGAAACCACCAACTAGTTAGGATCAGTGGATTATAACCCTAATATATCCCATTTAAAAGTAGGTGAAATAACTAACCCATTGATCCTAACAATTTAGATACTAACTTCCAACCGGACATCCAAGTACCCTGTGAAAATTTTTGGGGAGCGATCAAGGAAGCCAGGGATTTTCATGTATTTCCCTATACTAAATGAGGAGCTTTTTGGAGCCCCAGAATCTTCAAAATCACAGGGTAGCTGCTAGCTATGTGTGTATATAAAATATAATATGAATATATGTATATAAGAACATGTTCTATTCAAGATGCAATATCCTGGAGGTTAATTACCATTCATGAGCGGGTCCCTCCTCTTGGCTGATCACAAACATATTACTGATCGAAATAAGAAAGACTGGTTGGACTTTCAGGGAATTCATATTGAAGGTTTATAGGGATCCTCTTTCCTGAAAATTTTTTAAAATCCTGGTGGTGACGATGGCATCCTGGGGACAACAACCCAAAGTAGAACCAGGAAAGAACCAAGGTAGAACTACGCTGCTGAGACTCTTCGAATGTTACACGGGGTCCACCATAAGAACCTTGTTACATGAGAAAATCGGGCCCCTCAAGATTGACAGGTAGCAAGTCCCTTGGTGATGTAGGGTTTCTCCAATTTTTTAGGGTTGTTTTAAGTCATTATGGCAAACCCCGTTCTCGTATCATTGGTGGTGAAGGTTGATTCCTCTTACTATCCAACAAAATCCCTGATCCGAAAGTATTTGTTACATACCAGGTGGTCCCCCTACCAGTCATAAATGGAGATGTCATAAATGGAGATGTAACCCCTATAAATGGCCTTATAAATAGGTAACAGGGGATATTTCACCCCTATATCCGCGGAGTTGTGGGCCCCTACTTACAACTCGTAGGGGCCAACCTTGTAAGTGAAGTATTGATTTCACCACCAACCCTCACCACCCAAACAACCTAAACAACAACGTTAAACCCGAACACGATTCGTGAAACGGCTTCTGGTCAGTTGTTGAAAATTTTCTATGATGTCAGGTAATCCCCCCCCCTCCGAAAAAAAATCTCACAAAGACTGAGGCATCCCATAATCTTGCAACGATTGTATCCTGAGATCTTCCCAATTGATCTTCTTAAGAATCAGCCTGAGACCAGACAAAAAGTGTTTGTTTTGATGTAGTCGATTCAAGTTGAAGCCCTTCTTTCTTGGGGAGGTTATTGTTTTTGGTTGCTGTTTCCAAGGGCAGAAGATGTTCAACATATGTTTTTTTTCAAGAACCCGGAAGCGAGGCAATTCCAGGCGAGAGCATTTGGCATGGCGGTGTCTGAACCGGCAAGTTTTTCTTTACCTGGGAATGACTTGAAGCTGGATATTATTGGAAATATGATGGATGGGATGATGGGCTGATCTTTCTGAATAAGATGATATGAACATGCTGAGGCTTAAGACATCTTGTTGTCTTCCATTAGTTTTGGGATTTTCTGTTTGGGAATTATTATGAAAAGCGTAGTTACAAGCAGACGATCTGATTTTCTTTTCAATCAACGGCACTCTGCAAAACCTCCCTTGGAGTTGAGTGAAGCCTGTTGCTGGAGGCTGAATTTCCTATTAGCCACTTGATGCTTGAGAGACATCCCCAAGAAGCCACAACCAGCTTAAAAGCACACTGATGACACATATTTGTTGGAATTACATGTCTATTTGCAGCTTGGAAAGGAGCTGGGAGCTTACCAACTAGGGACCTTGTGGGTATCTGAAATCCCTTTATACTTGGGAGCGAAGTTGCCAATCTTAATCAATGGAGTTTCCTGGTTCCCTTTCTGGGTGGTAGGTAGCATTTCATCACCCAATTGGCAATATGTAAGTGGTATATAAGTGGTATATACTGCGAATTGAGTGATTATATATCACCAATCCCACCTTTTAAGGGAACCAGAAACAGCTATTGACTTAAGAATTAACTTTAAGGTAATACCACCACCCCCAAGGAATAAGGCCGTATGAACGGGCTATCACTACCATGATCCCGGGGGGTGGCATTGGGAAGACACCTTTAGATTCCCATGATAGTAATATTGAAGTGAAGGTATATAACTGGTGTATGTAAATATATTTATATATATATATACAAACACCCCCGAAAACTAACATAGATACCCAAAATGATGGTTTGGTATCTATGTTAGATTTCTGGGGGGTACATATATATATATATATATCAATCAAGCTTGATAGACGCTCCAAAAAAACACACACGGCTTGGAAGCTTCCCTTCATGACGAACGGAAGAGATTCCAGCTTTCCGGATCGGCTTACCAAGCGGTCTGGCTGGAATCAGTTGGCGCCTGATAATCAGGGTGTTTAAATATCAATCTGAATCACTAAGAAAGGTACACGCCCTGAAACTGACAAATAGCACCTAAAAATAGGCCATCCCAAAAGGAAACTAATATTCCAACCATCCATTTTTCTGGTGCTATGTTAGTTTCAGGGAGGGTAGAATGGAAATTAAGGTTAAACCCCCTATTTGAGGGTATTTTCAATAGCAACCCTCCCAAAGGCTGGAAATTGCTCATTAATTTTCAATTTTCATATATACATCTTGCAAAAAAAAAGGTTCATCCTGGCTCACCGAAACTAAGAATGGAAACTGGAACCTAAATACTATGCGCTTCGTTTCGGTGATTTGACACCCTTTGCTCATCATCTGAGAATATGACGGTTGATGCCTTAGGGATCTTCAAAGTCTGCTCGGCTTTTCGCCAGGTGAAACTGTGAGAGTTGGGTCGGTCACGCGGGTCGCCGGGAAGCCGAAAAAGACCGCGTTTGCCGGGTCGACCGCAATGTTTCGTTGGTAGGTAACCGAGGGCTGAACTGGCGTTTCAGAAAATGGAAGGAAATTCCACCAAAAATTGGGGTGGGGGTTGAACCATATACACATCACCTTTCTTGAAAGGGGCTTCAAATGATGGTAAATCAGATTTATGAACTTTCAAAAGTGATGTTTAAGAGGATGCTTTGTAGGAGAAATGATGCTCTTGGACATATTTCCTTCATTTGCCTCTACATCAGCAAATGTGCAGGTTGAATTAATGCTTAGGTGTTCCAAAAAAAAAGCCTTTGTTGCTTGAAAAAGATTTATATACAATAAGACCAACACCTACTATCCACCCCAGTTGCAAAATATATCCCGGATCCAATCCCGTATGCTGTTTTCATGCCTTTTTTTTCCAAATTCAACTCATGGGGATTGGATCGCCATTTTTTTTGGGGGGGAACTCTCCATTTTGGGTTCCAAGGTCCACCCCTTTTTTGAGTCCAACCCCATTTCTCAAACAAACATATTGACAAAAATCACTCAGTGAATTCAAGTGCTAAGGATTCAATTTGTGTTAAAAAAAAGAATCAATCCTAGTCAGAAGCCTAAAATATCCTCCTAAGCATCCTACAGTTTTTTTTTTGCGGGAGAGATCTTATGACAGGAAAATTTTGGGTCCCTAAAATGGCTCAAGGGTGTTGAGTCGAGAGAGCGGGTCCAACCCGGAGCTGCCAAGAGGTGCCAAACCAGTGGGGACAGACAACGAAAAAAAAACGCCACAACATGCAAGAAATGCAACGTTTTTTCAACTAACTAGTTCTGGTGGGGTTTGAACCCGCAAAAATATATATATATAGATAATTATATAATAAATTATATATATATAATCAATGGAACTTTTTCTTTACAAAAGAACTTGGTTGTTTTTGTTGGGTTCCGATCAACAACAGGGAGACGAATCATAGATGGCTCTGACTTCAAAATGTTTGACCCCCCAGAAAATTCATGGTTGGAACAAGTTGAACTACTCAACCCACAAATCTGTGGTGCCAAACTTTCTGAAGCTCATGGCTTTCTCGCCGATCAATCGCTAGAAGTGAGCCCTATTTTTGCAGGAATCCCGGACCTTTTTGTTTACGGACCAAACACAAATAGGACTTGAGGCAATGAAATCTCCAAGTATTGGCTGATGGGTTGGCAAAGGTGATCGAAGCACTAGCTGGCAGAAATCGCCTTTTTTATTTCTTCCAGATGATTCAAAGCTTGTCAAAGCTTGTTGATTTCCATGGGATGTGTTGGCATGCCACATCCAACATCTTCCAAACCTCTGACGAGGTTGGGTATATTTGGTATGTTTAGTGGTTGTTTTGCACATAGGGCATACAGTATACAGCAAATAGCCACGCTGTTTATATGAAAGTTTATGATGGTACATGATAAAAGTTCTTATCAATCAACCAAGACAAGATCAATCTAGCATGATATCCGATAAGTTGTTTTTTGGATGCAGGGTTTGGATCATGTTTTCTTGGGTTCCAATTCCAACTTACACCAATTTGAAAAAAATCCGTCCAGATTCCGGTCGTCCAATTCCAACCATCCAGGCCCCCATGGAGGGAGGGGAGCCGACTCCTCCCGAAGAGGGTTCCAGCAATGGCGCTGGTGTGCGGCAGACGCAGTGGAAGCAGAGTGACTTGGATGCCCAAATTCAACGACGTTTTTGTGGTTGAAATCCCTGGAAAAACCCAACGGCTGGAACCTGAACATCATCCCATTTGAAAGAGGAACATCATCTGAACTGAACCGAAACCATGACTTTGCAATGGGTTCATTTTATTCCCCTTTCTCCCATCCAGAATCCATGGGTTGAGTGGAAAATGGCGGGATGTTTGTTTCCAGCCCATAGGATCCATAGGATCCATGGGCCTCGTATATTTACCTACCTTGATCCCATAAAATCAACTCTATAAATGTAGGCAAATATATACCCACCCGTCCTATGAATCCGATCAGTGGCCCTTTGGGCCATAGCCTGTCACTGAAGCAATGGGAGGAAGAGTAGATCCATTGAAAGTTTACCCTACAGGCGACTCCCCCCAATGAATCCTTGCTTTGGGTTTGGGAGGGTAGCTGCTACCAATTCCACCTTTAATCCGAACCACAACAAATCGATTGAGCAATGAAAATAACCTTGGTTGTTTAGGGTATATACGGGATTATACCCACTTATATAGGGATTATAATAAAGACATGATCAGGATCCCGTCATCAAACAACCAGTATACATTGCTCTTTTCATCGCTCGATTAAACACCAATCAAGGTGGAGGTTCGCTGGTTCGCTGAGTGGGGGAATAGTCCTAAAATGTTTGGGAAATCAGGTTTGAAAGTGCATAATCTATATTTGCATAGAATCATATACACTATATAATATATATTATATATTATATATATTATATTTTTACAATTAATATACTATTTGATGTATACATCATTACAATATATAATAATTACGTACTCTGAATTTGTTTGCCCTTCATCTATGCACCTGCAGCCTGTCTTTGGGCCATGAACATCTTCCCACAGTTGAGGTCATGAAGGTTATGGCTGGGGCAAAGGTGGTGGTTGGGGTTTCTTGGCGATATGTGTTGGGGTGTTGGGTAGGCACAGCCAAAACTTGTGGATTTTGATGGATTTTGTTGACTACCCTGGGATTTTTTGGGGAGCGATTTGGAGATGTAGTTTCAGTATTTTCCTGCTAGATGAGGAGCTAAAGAACCCAAGAATCCTCAGAATCACTGGGTAGATGATCAAACATGTTCATTGCTCAAAGGGTCAATGTGCAAGCACACATACTGCATACCGTATACCATACATTTGATTTTCCGGACTTGTGTTTTTCCTTCATTGACATCCCTATTGGTTCAAAACAGATGGAACAAGAGGATCAAGTTTTTACCCCGACCCCCAAATATCTAAAACATGGAAGCTGAAAATGATGAGTTCCAAGTTCGGGATCTCCTTTTCTAGGGACTGAGTTTCCAGGTTCCATGTCATACGTCAGTCGGGGCCGTATCGTATCATGACCTGCCTGCCTGGGCTTCATTCAAAACCATTTCGCTGTCTTCCGAAATCGGAAAGATATCGAAGATGAACAAACCCCTTTATGAAAGGGGTCGTTACTTGGGGTAAACCCCTGTTATTACTGAAGAGAATATCATCCCTAGAATCTCAAAGAACACCGGGACCCAAAGTACCAAATAACCATTAGTTGATACATGGGAAGTGGTGCAGGATATTTTTTCCATGAATACACCCCCAGAATATTAGCATGACCTGACAATACGGGCCCCCTGGTTTCGAGGAAAATCATCTTGCAAACCCCTGGAAAGCCAAGTGCCCTATTTTTAAGGCAATAGTTGCTGGTTTTAGGGGTAAAGTTGCCCAAAAAATAGGACACTTGGCGTTCCAGGCCATCATTTTCAGGTTCGATTCGTTAATCTTCGGGGGTGTAGTTTCTTTTTAATTTGGTAATTCCTCTTTGCCTTGAAGCCCACAATTTGTTGCATATATGTGAAGGCGAAAGGTCACCGAAACAGCAGTTTTTCAATGGTTAGCCATGAGACGAAAACGTTTAAAACGGTCTGGTTGATTTATCCCCAAGAATCCGTTTGTATGTCCTAAGAACGGGATTACCCGCTACATTCCTATTCTAAGGATGGGATTGGAACCCTCAATTCTATTCTAGGGAGGGGTCTGGATGCTTATGGTATGTACTTGTAACAACACTCGGAGCCGCAATTTTTCGGGATTGTGAAATCATCCCATGATGGGGCCAGTGCCATAGAGTTTTTTGTGTGGCAGGTCAGTTCGGATTATGGCATCAATCCAATCCATGTTCTCGGGAAAGTCCTTGAAAAATCTCCAAACCTGTGTTTGTCTATGATACAGATTTGTAATACCATATTATATACATTTTTTTGTAGAATATACATTGGTACATGACATAGAGTGTGAATAGACATCATATACAATTATATATATAATTATATATTTGCAGACCTTAGTGATTGTAGATATAAATATTGTTTTTTTTTGAACATGTAGCTATATATTCAATCTTCTATGCACATCTCAATTTCATGTACCAGGTCAAGGTTGGGGCGGCTGGAAAGGCACTGGTGGAGCCGGTTTGGAAGGGTGTTTCATTTGTGCCAGGGTCTAAACTCCTTATGTTGGGAATGGTCATCCCACCTATAATAAGGAATCCTTATAATGGGTATATAAACCCCTACTATTGGGTTGATGACCATCCCCTATTATATGGAAATAATGGTAGTTTAGTTTAGACCCTGGCACATATGTTTTGTTTTGGAAGCATATTTTTTTTCCAAATGGTGTGTGTTTTTTTTTGGTTGTCAAAGTCTATCTCCAAACGAAGCAGTACTAAAGGTTTTGAAGGAAGCATTTCCTATGAAACAAATCTGGAATCATGGAAGGATGAAACGACGTGGACAGGATGTTTCAAGTTGCAGGCCAACAAGACAATGAAGGATACATTTAGCTACATGTAGCTACATGAAGCCGTGAGGGAATCCATATTGTCTTTGGGGAAGTTCGGAAAATTATCGACAAAAAAGTGCCTTGGGGAAAAGGATATGTTAGTTCCCGTGAGGGTACCCCAATATTATTAAATGCCTTAACGTGAGCAGAGACTTCCACTGGCATCTCACTCGTGAACCGTTTGACATGTGATTGGTAACAATGTCCTTATCTAGGATGCTTCAACAGTTCAACAGTTGCATATGTATATTAGTACACCTCTACATTCATACCTTACTTTTGTTTTATTTCTTTTGGTGATTTTCCGTGTCATTTATGTGTCCTTTTCCGATTCCGATAAAGATGCAGAGACATTTCCAATCATAGCGGAGATAACGGAGCTTTTAGGATTGGTCAATAAGGATGAAGCGTTTCCATGTGAACCCATATGAGCAATGAAAAAATCCCTGGTTGTTTAGGTTATATAATGGTTATATAGATATAGGGGATTATACTACCCAGTTATATGGGGATTATGATAAACCATTGTAAAATATTGTAAGGATTTCTATTAAACAACTAGTACAATGGAAAGTAGTAAGTTTTTTGTTTTTTCGTGGCTCATGTGTTTCCTATTTCAAGATTCCCGGAGTTTTATCCATTTGGAAAAGAAACTCCCTTTTTTCCATCAACCCTGCTGTAGGGATCCAATCACCTTCCGAGAATGGTAATGAAACTTAAATACTATGCGGAGGAGGTGATTGGACACTCCAATCATCATCTGAGAATATGACTGGATGCCTATCCGGGATAGGTATGAGACTTATCCATCAACTAATGATCCATGTGATTCCTAATTTATACTATTCAAGATGGGATCCATGGGACTGATACTGGTATACTTACCTATATGAATGGTTGATTTTTCATGGTACATGAGCAGGTACATATACCTGTCCCATGAATGCAATGGGATGGTTTCGTAGATATTGTTGATTTGATATTGATTTCCTTACAAAGTCATATCTTTGTTGACTTTATGAATGTTGCTTATGTATTTTGAAAGTCTACCAACATGTAGATCATGACATGATATGTTGGATTTGCTTATACCCATTAAAGGACTTGAAGGGTGCAAAGATCAGAGGTTAAGCAGCAGCGCGCACTTGGCATGTTTTTTTTTTGTTGTGACATGATCTGACAACTCATGGTATTTACTGCGTTCGATTCTTAGGGATTATATACCATTGATACCCACTATATGGGGCTTATCTACAGGGATTTCCCACAAAAAAGGGTACGTTGGTAGGTAGGGATACATCCACCTATCCCCTGATATACTCTCCCTGTCTTGAGGAGGTCTGAAGGGAGGCATGATGATGTACAACAACATGAAGGGCAAGGCTGCTCCCGGATGGCGGAAACCGATTTTCCTATGTTAGCGGGGAGTCCTACTTATATAGCTCCCATTGAAAAAGCTCCCACTGAAAAGGGTTGAAGAGAAACGTTTAGAAACCCACATTTTTGCAGAAAAGATAGGGCAGTGAAGTAAATTGAGGCCTTATTTTTACTGTATTTATTTTTGGTGAGGATATAGCTTTAACCGAGGGAGGTCGGATTTAAACATGAGTTGAGATCAGGATTGAAAATCCGATGGTAGTTTTTGAGGCCCTAAGAATCAACCTTAAAACTCAAACTCAAAACTGATCATTTGAAGGGTACTACACAGGTTAGAGCCTCCTTCATTGTGGTGGGTTGCACCCCCTAAACCTGGCAAAAAGTTGGCTTCTAAGTGGATGGGCCTTGGGAAACATTGACGTTAAACCAATTGGTATGGTTGATGGAAGAAATCTTGCACCAATTGATGGGAAGTTTACTATACCCTATTATTTGCAAGGTTTTATACATTCCAGGTGGTTCAGGATTTCCATCAACACATGCTGCTAAAGTAGAAGAGATACAGACCTTCTCTCAACTGGTGAGACAGATTTTCATCATCAACAGGACTCTCTTAAACTGAAGTTTGACTCTGGCACACACTTCCCTTCCAAGAGTCTCCCCCGATTTTTGTGGTTCCAGACCATCAGAATAGCGATTTAAAGGTACTTTATGATCGATGAGGTTCCAAAAACAACATGGAGGACTGTCTTTTTATGTAATCAAAATCTCGAAATCATGGTGTTTTTTTGGTGTTTTTTTTTGTGTTCACTCTTCGCCATGAGTTTACCAGCACCATTTCTAGATATTGTTTGCTTGCCCTTTGCAATCATCATAAAGGTTGGGTGCAAACCAAATAATCAAATCACGTTTTTTCCACCACCAAAAGAGAATCATGGAATTTCAAAACTGGTGGTTTGGAGATTCAAAAGAACCCCGGCGTAATACAGAGTCAAACCCTTCTTTTTATTGAAGGGTCCATTCGCTGATTCTTAGGGCACAGCATTTTTTTCATGGGAACCTATGAACCCATGGGTGCCCTCCCCCACAATGCCACCCCCCAGGAAATAAGGTCTTCTGGGAAAGGTTTATGGTGGTTAATAACCCATGACGGATCTATGGGACTGGAATGTTTACCTACATGAAAACCCACAAAAATCAACTATATAACTTTTTTAAGGTAATATATTCCAGTCCCATGGATCCTACGGGTGTCCGGGGTTCCCTTAGATTCCCATGAGTTTTTTCCCATTTTTGCACCAACGCTGGCCTTTGAGGGCAAGGGCAAGTGGCAACAACGCTGGCCTTCCGGGCCCAACTTGGCGCGTGCGCGGATCTCCACTGAGCCTGTTACAGGTGGGTTACAGTTGGCAGGGATGGCTAAGGCACAGCGACCAAACTACAGGTTGGGAATTTCCCCATAAAGGTGGCTTCTTATAAGGGAAAACCCCATCCAAAATGTTCTTACATATTTGATTTATGTTTAGGAATTATGTGGAATTATATATTGTCATTTGTCAAGATAAGGGATTGGCTGTTCCTCCCAAACTGGTAGATTTACGTGGGGATGCTCGTCCCCAGGATGTTGTGTTTCAGGCGACGATCCCGATTGCTAAAGCTTCATTTAGCTATGTCTCCTGGGAGAAGGAGGCCATCCTAAGTAACATAGCACCTGAAAATCATCATCATCATCATCATCATCATCATCATCATCATCATCATCATCATCATCATCATCATGTCT
>DF239828.1:176751-221751 GCA_000507305.1 Breviolum minutum Mf 1.05b.01
GTGTGTGTGTGTGTGTGTGTGTGTGTGTGTGTGTGTGTGTGTGTGTGTGTGTGTGTGTGTGTGTGTGTGTGTGTGTGTGTGTGTGTGTGTGTGTGTGTGTGTGTGTGTGTGTGTGTGTGTGTTGGTGTGTGTGGTGTGGTGTGGTGGTGTGTGTGTGTGTGTGTGTGTGTGTGTGTGTGTGTGTGTGTGTGTGTGTGTGTATGTGTTGGGGGGGGGTGATTTTAGGCGAAGCAAAAGCGCGCCCCAAAGACATTATCAGCTTTAGCTTAGACTATATAAGCAAAAGCAAAGTACAGACAAGCAATCCGTCATCAAGCCCCATTCCACTAGACACGCCGGCAAGGCCGGCGGATTTTCAGGGGCTTTTTTCTGTTAATTAGTTTCAGGGAGGGTAAATGGGACCCATTTTGGGGGGGGTCAAACTTGATGCAATATTTGCAACATGTCATGGGTATTTTGGAGGGAATGCTCATGTTTTTTTCACTGTGTATGAAGTTTGGGTTGCTGTATAATTTTTTGACCCCTGACAAAATGAAAGTTTTTTTTGAATTTCCATACTGAAGCAGGCTATGGAAGATGAAGGGCTCTGTCAACATGAGTGTGTCAGGTGTATCCCAATGATCCCAAAACCACCTTCAGATTGTGATTGATTACACCTAGCTGTCGATCATTTATGCATAACTCTACACTGTGGATTGTTGAAATTGGCATCTAGACTCTACCTCATGTCATGCAGTACTGTACTTCCCTGCCTACTTCCCATAGTAAAAGCGCCTACTTCGTAGCCCAGCATTTGCCCTCAACACAAGGGTGCCAAAACCGGCTGAAAAGGCGTTGACAGTGGGTAGCTTATGCCAATTTCACCTCTTTGAGGACTGGGGAGAGTTGCACAAGAAAAGGTCACCAAACCTTGGCCAAGTTATCTTACTTGGCCAATGGCTAAACGGCTTAAACTTCTTGGGATTACATATATTTCGTAGGGAAAGAGAAGCCGTTCAAACGGCTTTATTTCAGGGTCCAAGATTGGCTAAGTGAGTTATTGTCATCAACAACAACAAATACCAAGAACAACATCGACACTAGATATAAGCACAAGAACACCTCCGAACCACATCACGTTTCAGCTTGATGTCTTGTCTTACGCAAGCGTTCGTATGGGGTAAGTCGCTAAACTTCCGGTCAGCCGTCCAACCGTAAACCGTGAGCAGAACTTTCAACTTTGAACTGTTTTGACTGGTCGACTGGTGGGGCCCAGTGGATGTACCCAAGAATCATAAAAGTCAAGAAACCCTAAGATTCCAGGTGTGTCCTAGGAATTACAATGATGAATCCTATTGCAAAGGATGGGATTGTTTCATCCGAAACCTCCTATTTGATCGCGTGGAGTCGGTTTAGAGCCTTCCTTGCCTGGAAAATGGATGACTTTGCAAAGGTGTTTATCTTGACCCCATCACAGGTGTTTTTTTTGTCTGCAGTGGCCTGACACTGCAACAGCGCCGTGGTGTGAGAAGGGAGAGAAGCAAGTCCGCAAAAATGTCTTGTAGCCGCTAACCTGGGATACATGGATGATACAAGACGTGAAGAACTAACTGTAACTTAACTTCTCACCAGGGTCTCAGGGTTCAGCTTTCACCTAACTTCTCACTGCACTGCCCTTTTGCCCGAATTTCCAAAGTTCCCGGCCAGTGGGATATGTTTTCTCGTTCCGTAAAAGGTAAGCCGGGCTACATCATCTAGGTGGTAGCAACTCAAAGATCTTTTATTTTCATCCTGAACCTTGGGGTTTCATGATCCAATTTGACTTGCGCATATTTTTTCAGATGGGTTGGTGAAAAACCACCAGCCAGCATATATACGTATATATATACAATAAACCATGGGCCCCCCAAACCTACATTTCTAGAGGTTTTTATGGCAAATGCAACTAGTCATCCATCCCTGGATCATGCCAGGATGCCAGCGGTTTAGGTGCAGAAGAAGTGATTGGCTCGTAGATGTCATCAAGTCATATCAAGTCAACATAAATCCCAGGCTCACCACCAAAATCACCATAAAAATCAATGAAATCCAGGATGGAACAAAAAACATGGATGGATTTTTTTGGGACGAAACTTTCAGTATGATTATATGCTTGACTTGCTAGTTGACGTTTCGTTTCTGAAATGTTTTTGACTTGAAATAGTTCCGTCTTTGAGTCTTTCAGATTGTAAATATCCTTAGACACTGAGAACAGCGTTTTAGTTCACAGCCTGGATGCATCTTCAGAAGAAAAACCAAGGAAACAACCATGAGACGACCATACATCGGGTCGCATCGTAATTTTCATCAGCCGAAACCCGTTGAGCTGCGCGTCAGCCAAACGGGTGGAATGGCTTCTTTGTAGGCGATGATTAAGGGTGGTCAACAAACGATTGAGCTGCAATCTGTGGAGAAAACTGTGGACATTGTTTGTGGCTGGCTTCAAGAATTACTGATGTGTGTGAGAAACGTTTTGATAGTTGGATAGATGAGAATTATTTGTCGGTGCTTATGAGTATGTCCCGTTTGGTAAACTGAGATTCGATACAAAAATGATTCGAACTCAAAAGATACACAGTGGATGTAGGTGGTTTAGAGAAGACTCGTGTGAATATTGTTTACACCCCGGTAATCTAACATAGCAATGGAAAATGAACCCTTTGAAGATGTATTTCCTATTAAAAATGGGGATATTCCATTGCTATGTTAGTTTACCAGAGGGTAAATTTAGGGCAAGTACAGACTGCACATGTCATGAAAAGCATCCACAACCTAGATTGCTGGCTTTTTCGCGGGGCTGTTTTACATATGATTATTAAACATCGCCAAAGCTCATTGTTGCAAGAGCAAACTTACCATTCCCAAAGTTCAAAGTGCTATAATTCAATTGAAAAGATAGCAGACAAAGGGATCTGAACACACATCCAGGAGTGAATATAATTACTGGCTCTGAAACACAATAAACAAACATGTACCCAGATTGCTCCATAGCATGGAACTATTTACCAAGACATTTCCCATTGTTCATGTGGCCATTTTTCACCTTTCATGCAGGTAAATGATCACTACATGGAGCATCTGGGGTACGGTGTATATAATGGGATGGGAGAGAGGTGCCCGTCTACGCAGCATAAGGCGGGAATAGATTTTTGCTTTCAGATATTGACTCCATTTCCGGCATGAATCTTGTTGATGTCGTAAATGTCTTATATTTTATATTTCCCCATATATTTTGATGACTTTTCGTGGTTTCCATGTTTCGTTTTGCAGTCACCCGGGTGCGTGAAAACCGCCGTAATTTTCTCGCAAAACTTCAAGGGGCGGTAGTGTTTGACCGCCGGGGACCGGTTCGCAGCTGCGAAGGTTGGGTGACTGGGTTTGTGAAACCCCTATATTCAATGGTTGTTTCTGGTTCCCCTTAGAGGGCGGTTAGTAACTACTTGCTAAGTGGGATGATTCTCCAAGTATGGGTACTGTAAATAACCTCACCTGGGTGGTGGTTTCAAACACTTTTTATTTTTATTCCTACCTGGGGAAATGAGCCAATTTGACGATCATATTTTTCAAAGGGGTTGAAACCACCAACTAGCTATATATGTGGAGTTATGGGCCCCTAGGATGTCTTAGGAAGTTAGGATCAATGGTTAGGATCACTGGCTTATAACCCTAATATATCCCATTTATAAGTAGGTGAAATAACCCATTTACTAAGCATTGATCCTAACTTCCAACAGGACATCCAAGTACTTATATCTGGTAGGGGCCCACTTTCTTGGCCTAGATTTTCTGAATTATCAACAATACCCACCAGCTGTGCATTTTAGGGGTCGCAATCTCATATCTCTTCCATGGTGATCATACGTTTTTGAAGATGTCGATCTTTCAGACACCTTGTGGCCTTCTACTTTCAAAAGATCATTGTTGGTATGTCAGGGGGTCGGCAAAGTTATTTTTAATGGTGCTGTGTTGTATCTTTGTTCTTCCTCGGTGGCTCATGGTACTTCTAGAAAGATAGAATTCAGCCCGCCTTGCAGGGTCAATGAATCCCTGGAAATGAATCTTCACCAACTTGGCTGTGGTAGGGAGGGCGTTTGGGGCAAGGCAATCTTGTACCAGTAAAAGCTTTGCGAAAAGAAGAAATGGGTGAAGTTTTGCAGCAGCAGACCAAATGCTACTGTTGATGGAAGAAATCCTGCACCAGTTGATATGGTAGATATCCCATTATTTACAGGGTTTCATACATGTTAGGTGGTGCAGGATTTCTTCCACCAACAGTATGAATAGCCCAATTTCCATACCCCACATCTCTGGTTGAGATGTTGATGTGGCCATCCTGAAGAGTTCCACTGGTATCTTGTGAGGCACGCGTTTCAGGTGCCAAATGAAAGGTGTCCAGCAGACACAGTGGAAACCCAGTTGCTTGGTGACACCAGGACTTGCAGTGGAGACAGAAATCAATAGAACAATAACACGCATGAAATGTACATAATATATATATATATATAATTGTATATAGATTTTTGATATATGATATTTGATATTTGATATATGACACTTGTTTTGTAATATATGATATATGTAGATTGGGCTGCTTGAACCCTGTAAAAGTGGGTAAATAACCTCTTTTTTTTAAATGAAGGGTTCCCCAATCTTAGCCAACTGTTAGAGTGTTTAGGCAGGACCCAACATATATTTGGGCAAACTATAACGACCTCAGCCGAGGTCACCCCAAATGGTGGTGAAAAGCAAGGGAATCTCTCCCAAATCCCCTGATCATTCAGGTTTAGGGATCATAGGATCATTTGCCCAGTAGGTTGACTACCCATGATATTACCAGTATCAAGGCTGAAAGAAATCATGGAAAATCCTGAGAGAGATTCCTATAGGATAGCTAATTATTTAGAGACGCCCCTCAGTTTTTTGATACACACCAAATTTTGATTCAAAGTGCAACTGGGCGTTCAGTCATCATTCTGTAAATAGTTTGCCAAAAAAAGAAGATCTCAAAAGAATAGGACCTTTTATAGCCCGGCAGGTGCAGAAAATCAGTGTATTTTAATGGTGAGCAATCTCCACCAAAATGACCTCTTTAGATGCTTAAATGGATGTACCGTAAATGCTGGTAGCAAGAACACATCCCTTCTACAATGGGAAACCAACCGACTTACCAATCCTTGTGGTAAAAACCTGCACCTTTTACAGCTCACCGCATGAAGCCGATTTCGAGACGGTCCGAATGATTTGACATTCTTGAAGATGTTGGATTCAATTGGGAGCAGTTTTGAGATGTAAAGGATAAAATGATAGGAAGATTTCATGGAAATATCAATTCCACGAAGTTTGTTACTTGTTGTAATTGCATACTAAGAGGGTGTATTGGTGTATATTCCGGAAGAGGTTGTATTGGTATATAAGTATTGGTGTTACTTGTCGCAGGTTCACAAGATTTTCTGGAAGAGGTTGTATTGGTATATACGTCAATGATTTGTTGGCGGTTTGAATTCTGCGCCCAGGGTGGTCACTTATTCTATCATGTACAGAAGTATCTAGAAATATTATTTGAGCAGCGACGCAAACCCTTGGTTATTTGCTGTATACAGGGGATTTTACCACCCAGTTATCTAGGGATTATTACACGCCACTATAAGGATCCCTTCATGAGTTCATCAGTAAGATAACGTGTCATACTGTAAAGGTTTGGAACGTTGCTCATTTTGACAACCTCTAAAACAAGGTTGCAGATGTGTCCCCTATACATTTTCGGAAACAATCCGCCGCATTTGGTGCCACACTGGATCTAAATACTGGTTTCCAGGGTGGGGAGCGGCTTGATTTTTCGGGCCAAATCTACTGCAGGTTACAAGGGCTTCAGTGCCGGTGGCAGTTGGACAGGTCAAAAAGGCAGCTCTGATTCGGTGCCCTGGCGATTTGGTCGACGCCCGATCGTGGTGTCTTCGAGTTTTTCGTGATCCAATCCTATATGCTCCATGTATGGAATATTTATATACCTATACCATATATTTTAGCCAAATGTAGGTAGATATTCCATACATGGAGCATATGGGAATCATACTCCTTTGTGGGAGGGGATCAATAGTGTGATATGTATTGATCTATTTATGGATCTGCCTACCTTCAAGTATACAATACATTTGTCATATATCATATAGGTATAAATATATATATATATATGATATATATGTATATATTCTATATACTATATGCTACACTATACGTTTTATACTATATTATATTACTATTTGGCAATTTTGGGACTTTCTCAAAAAACCTTTTTTTCACTCGCGTTTCAATTCTCAATCGAACATGGAAAGGCAATTGCCATTCACATCTTGGGGTTATTTAGGTTCCCTTTCCTACCCTCAAGTGTAGACTGTTACTAGGTGAGGGCACAACTTATATCACACACTGGTTACACCGTAGTGAAAGTAGATGGCGCAACCCCCAAAAGGTGGATTAGTAAGGGGCCATGATAAACCAATACATGGGAGTTGCGCCATCTACTTTCCAGGTGGTGTAATTGGTGGTTGTGGTCTGTTGTGTTTTTCAGGTGCTTTGTTTAATCTTTAGATTTCATACGAAGATCCCACGATTAACCAAATAGACACTCAAACCATCAAGTAATTCCCACAGAGTGAGCTGTTGGAAGAACCATTGTAAAATCACGAAGGTGTCACCTTCGTGGAGGAAACCCACCGCTTTTTGTTGTCTTTACAGAAGGGTTTCCATGCACCCCAAATGGTAGGGTAGTAGGGGACCCCCCCCCCACCAATGGCCTTATTTCAGGGAAATCTAGGTTGGTGAAAAATAATAATTTGGCCAGATGTTTGGTGAAGCTTAATTCTTTGCCGCCGGTTTCGATCAGCTTGTCCAATTCTGAGTTAGAACATGATCAAAACTAGTAACTGGTTGGATTTGCATACTGCTACTGTATGCTTTTCATCCACAGCATCCTTTCAACTTTAAATCCCTTCATTGTTGGAACATCGTCACGCAAACCGCATGACTTATGGTTGCTACTTGTGTCATCCTTCATAGAATTTCACCCAATTCCGTTCCCTTGCTTGCTTGAAGCCTGACACATTTTCTCAGAAACCACGTCCTGACCTGTTTTTTTCCACCTTCATCGCTTCACCTATAGCGCAACAAAAACAAAAACCAACCCAACCCAACCCAACCCACGTGCTGTTCGCTGTTCGCTTTCTCGCGCGTGCTGAGGGCAATGGCGGCAAGGGCAAGGGTGAGAAGGGTTGGGGTTGGAATAACTGGGATTCCAAAGGAAGCGACAAAGGTTGGGACAAAGGATGGGGCAAAGGCTGGGGATGGGGAGGCCGGGGCCGGGAAGCAGATGGTTCGGGATGGATGGAACTTCTGAAGTTGGGAAATCATCGATTTTTCAAGTTGGGGCAACTTGTGGCGGAAATTATAGCAATTGGATGAATAAACATGATGATTCAAAGCAATATACAGACATATGTTATAAAAATATATAAATCTTATATTTTTTTAATCTGGTAGTATATACTAGGGCTCGGATTAGAAGTCTTGGAGATTTTCAAGCAAGCTGTTCGTGTTACTGGAGGGCTTCTTTATCAAACCTTTTTAGCCCGAAGATTTTGTGTGTTGGACAAGAGTCAAGGGTATATTCAGCAGGTTTCACGGGGTTCCGTCTTACAAAGGAAACATGTTAAAAGATGAACATGAAACAGTGGGACCATGGCAGATGTAATGGATGATCATCCAATTCCCACTTGGGTATGCGCTGTTCAACCTACTAACCCATTCTCGTTCTCAGCAGGTGATTTCTGGAGTAGGGTGCCTGGACGAGGATAAAAGTAGAAAGGTTGACGTTGACTGGTCAGAACAAAGACAAATTCAAAACCACAGGAGGTGTGCATGCAATGTTCATACTCCCCTCAGAATCCGTTGGTATGTCCTAAGATTTCGGGATTACTACCGCTACATTCCTATTCTTTTCGGATGGGTTTTCAAACCCGAATAATCCTATTCTAGAGAGGGGTCGACCGGATTCGTAGGGCTCTCATGCCTTGGTTGGAGGGTCTAAAACCACCTCGCAGATGGAAAAAACATGGTCACCACTCGCCTTGAGAGTGGGATGAAGTGCTAATATATCCTTGCAATCACATTGGCCTGTTATATATTTATATATATCTCTAGCAACTTGGGAGTTAGCTGGCTATTACATACATATTTCTATATTCTCAATATTTATCAGGTGGCAATGTTGGCAAAATAGGTTGATAGAATCTTAGGGTTCCCCTTAACAAATAAGTACTTGTTGGTCTCTGCAGAACTTCCAAAGCATCAAGTCAAACCACCAAGTCAAACCGTTGACTGATGGTAATTGTGATTGTTGTTGTTGTTGTTGTTGTTGTTGTCATGGTTGTCCTGAAATGCCCAAAACAACATCGCAGGCAAGGGGAAAGGCAGTCGTTCGCCGAGTGGTCCCACCTTGTCGAGAGCGAGGGTAAGCAACGAACCTGTCACGGGAGAAGTGACTGAATGGAAAGGCGGGGAGTCTGAAGGGCATGGAAAAAATTTGGATTTCTGGGATGCAGTTGGATGATGGTTGTATTTGTGGGGAGGTTCCAGGGTTAGGTAAAAGAACCTAATAAGTTGCTGAATCTTGTTGATGTTTATTTCGCTTTGTTGAAGATGTCCTCATATTTTGACCAATGTTTTTGGAAATGGCTTGAAACCACCATTTAGGCAAATTCCAACGATGGGTGATGGAAGAGTGTTTGAATTGTCCCTTCTTAATGAGCTTTCATGGACATCAGGAAGGATGTTTTTTTTTCCCCCATGCGAAATGGTCCAAGCCAGCATTTAACTGTCAAAGGGCGTTGAGCACGTAGCCAGATGATCCCCAAGTTTCGCAGTGTCTGTGTAATGTGGTGAACGGGATATCTCATGTAGAAAGAAACATGAAATTTATCCAACCCTCAGAATCCAACTTCCTCCCGATGGAAATGGGTTTCAATCGGATTTTCTTTATCACATACTCAGAATAGGATGCTGATGAGTAATCAAGCAATCCCTTGCTCATGACACACCTGGATTCTAAGGGGAGACCGAACATTAAACCAATGACCCTGGAAGTTAAAGCACCGTTTTTACTTTGATCCTTCCTTTTGGATGATGAATTATGAACCCACGTCCTACGTTATATACAAAGCAAGGATTTTTGACGAAGCTATGTGGGTGTTTCCGAAAATAGTGGTACCCCCAAATCATCCATTTTAATAGGCTTTTCCATTATAAACCATCCATTTTGGGTACCCCCATTTTTGGAAACACCCATGTTACCCATGTTGAAACAAAATGGTTGGCCACTTGGACTTCCTCATGGCAAGTATGGCGTCGAGGCAAGTATGGCTGGATACGACCCACAGTGCCAGTCGAGCATCCACAGGCCTCAAGACGGCAGGCGAGATCGGAGGGACGACTTGTATATATACCTATGAACCCAACTGACCTCTGTTTTTGAAGATCAACCCTCCAAAATAGGGCCCAAACTTCAATCAAAACAAGGGTCATTTGGGTTCTAGGTATATATGATTTGTATGATTTGTTAGTTTTTTTGTTAGGGGTTTAAAGCCATGAGTGTCTAAGTATACATCGTGGTTGGATGTGTTTTCATTGGCAATCTTTGGCTTTCTACCATGGGATTCATCACCAGTTGGGAAATATGTTTCCCTTTTTCCAAGGAATGGATGCAAAAAACTATATAAGTCTAGGAGAACCAGTTGGCAAGGGAATGCAAAGCCATTCATGTGGGTAAATATTTGTAGTCCCATGGATCTGTCATTTCGGATTGTAAGTTGGCCAGATTATTCCAGATTATATATGACTATAATTATCTACAATACCCATAGGATCCATGGGACTGGTATATTTAGCTACCTTTGCCACACAAATCAACTAAATGTAGGTAAATATACCCTACATGGATCCTCTGGGATATGAATCCTGGACCCATAATCGCGAAATTATCAACATGTTTTTCAACTTTTGGATAGAACCCGAGATATGAAGGCATGAGTTGCAACAACAACAGCAAAACCACCACCGCAAAAACAAAAAGAAAAACAATCAAACAAACAAACATACACCCTAGGGATCCAATCACCTTGTCAGAAAATGAGTGGGATGTCCAATTACCTCCAAAATGCATTGCATTTAGCTTCCATGAAACCATTCTCAGTTTCGGTGAGCCAGGATCCCTAGGGGCAGTCGACCAGCCATCCATTTTGACTCCTTGCCAGGGCTTAATCTACGTGAGCATGAGTGACCTGCAGGGCGGATTAGAGGCGTGTCGGATCTACCGGGCCGTGTGGCGCCTTGGAAACCCCACGACGTTACTGTACGTAACGTGGGGTTTCCATGAAAAGTCACCTATATAACCAACAAGAGTTGCCCCCCTGAAACATGCTACATGACTGTGTTCATCTGTGTTCTATAGGTAATTTGCATATTGGAGTTGTTCCACATTTTTTGTTTTGCCCACATTATGTTTCACTTTATGGAATAGCGGTTGGATCTCCATTTTGTATCATTTTATCAAACAGAGAGGCCAAATGGAGGTAAATAGGTAATAATAATGGCAAATATAGCCTGCATGGAAGATGTCGGCTGAATTTAAGATGAAGTGTCTATTTGTGCATTATAAAGCATTGAAATTCTACATATGTATGATATGTTATGTTTATATTTAAAAAAACGCAACTATGTATTTCTATATAGGTATAGTGTAAAATCATGGAGCATATGGGCATAAATTGAATAGCCTTGACCCCAGCGTTTTTCCCAGTCGTCTCAAACTTCCTGGCTTAACTTTTCCGCCAGGCCCTGACGGTGGGAAGCTTGTGTGACTTGATGGCAGAAAGTTGCTGCGATTTTCATGGGAGTTGATGTGGACCCAAAAAAGAGCGGTGATGATTCTTGATTGCATTTTTTTGTTTAAACTGTAGCTGGGATATAGTACATGATTGTATATACAAAAAAGCAACTTGGTTTATTTTTTCAGTATCTCTATTTTACATACAAAATATATGTATATATTTGTATATAATGATATTCAATATATGTATACATATTTGCTGACCTTGGGGCCCAAAAAGCTTCAGATAACTTCATCATTTTGAAGCTCTGAAGCCTGTTTAAAATACAAATTGCATAGCATCCATAGGATGATTGGCAGGGGACCTAAGGGTTGCCATGTAAAGAACAACTACTAGGTGGTGGTTTTATTTTTATTTTTTGAATTTTCACCCTGAACCGTGGGGAAATGATCCAATTTGATGAGCATATTTTTCAAATGGGTTGAAACCACCAGCAGACTAAATGCAGGTTGATATACCATACATTGATCCCAGGGGATAGTCATTTGTGACTTTTGTTTTTCATTTTGTTTCGCCAAGCACCTGATTTTGTGTTCACAACGAATCAACAGAAAATCAGCAACTTTCCTCATATACCAAGGCAAGGAGTCCGCAACTTCCCGGAAAATCGATGGTTTAGCAGACTATTTGCCTTTTGGGATTTGGCCCATGTTCAGCTGCGAACTTTTACACCCCAAGAAATCTAACATACACCATCCAAAATGGCCATCTTTTTAAAAGGAGTCCACCCTTTCCAAGGCCCATCATTTTGGGTATCCAGCCGTTAGTTTGTCGGGGATGTAGGGCCTTCAGGGAGGCTACCCGAAGCACAAACAGAGGAAAAACACAATGCCATTTGAGCCACGAAAAAAACCCTCTTACTTTCCATGAAATCCTGGTTGATTAACAGGGATTTTTATTTCATGGTTTATTAGAAGTCTTATATACCTGGGATTACTTGGGTAGTTTTTCAAACCTTACATACCCCATAGCATCCATGTATTTACCCACATTTTACCATAAATTCATGATAAATCGAGGTAAATACTCCAGTCCCATGGATCCTACTGGGATGTCCATAACTAGTTAGTAAGTTGGTTTATAACCTACTTAAGGGACTTATAACCTGTACTTATATAGGGGTTATAATCCAGTTACTAAGTACCATGGACATCCCAGTATGGGTACTGTAAATAACCTAAGGTTTTTTGGTCATTGCGAAAATCCGCTCAGGTCAATTTCACGTCTTCTGCGATGCGTCTGGCCTCGGTGCTGAGGAAGTTATTGGCTCGTGATGAGGACAGAAGTCAGTAACAGGTTAGGTGGGTTATAACCCCAATAGACCCCATATGGGTGTTTCCTTAAATGGTGGTACCTCCAAAACACCCCAAAATGATCATTTTTTTTGTAGGAAAACCCATAGTTGTTGGGTACCACCATTTTAGGAAACCCCCATATCCTAGTTTACCGGGCAATAGATCCTTCGAGGGAAGTCACTTGTTTTGTACGTTTGCTGGAAGTCGAAACATGAGACTATGTTGAATCAATGCTGGTCGGTATACAAACCCACGGTGTAAGTTTCATGTTCTTATCATCATGCAGAACGAGAGACTTTACTGCAAATGGTGAGTGATTTCCAGGGTGTATATGTCTATTTGAATGCATTGAAACATTTTGAGACTTTGTTACTTACACAGTTGACCAGATTCAAAGATAATTCATGGTACTGTTGTTGGCAGATATCCTGCCCCGCCGGGGATATATAAAAACCTTGTAAGTATAGGATTAACTACTGTACCTATCAACTGGTGCAGGATTTCTTTCATCAACAGTATCATCATTGGTAATTTTATTTCGCCTCTAAATCCATGAATATCTTCCTTCGCTGAGCAGGATTTGCTTGAGATGCCACATCCGGGTTGTCTTGCTGCTCCGCGATTGCGGAGCGCAGCTGGAACGCTGGATATTTGGAAACAGACAAGTCAACTTGGCATGTGACTACAGTTAATATAAGTTTGATTTTATGAGATTTGCCATCAGTAAACATCTCAATGACATCTTGATCTTGTGTATGAAGATTGCATTCGATGTTTGTCAATATGGCTGTGGATTTTTGTTTCGTCAATTATGAAGAATGGAGAAATGGCACCACGCAGGGAGTGGAAACGGAATTGCGCAAGGCTATCTGCGAAGCCTGCGAAGAAATGTTCAGAGCATTGGGGA
The DNA here is from genome assembly GCA_000507305.1 of Breviolum minutum Mf 1.05b.01. NCBI lineage: Eukaryota > Dinophyceae > Suessiales > Symbiodiniaceae > Breviolum > Breviolum minutum. The sequence continues at coordinate 189,912 of DF239828.1, forward strand.
AAGGCCAGCAGTTTTGCGACAGAACATCATCAAATTAATTCAAATGATATTTGGCATTGCACCACAAGTACACGTTTGTGTCAACAAAATATGTTTTCCATCAAAATGTCTTAGAGATCAAAATCAGACTATCACAAATTAAACAAAATCCAACCATAGCATCTTTTCAGTCCACGCATGAAGCTCTTTGAGCCGCACATTTCAAAGTGAAATCACTCATATATCTCTTACACAAACATTTATTCCGAACCTTTTAGTGCACAACCGCCGCAGTTATGGATGGGCGATGCCCCGAAATCGGTGTGAAAAAAATCGTCGCTGCACATGCCAGCTTGCCGGTTGAGTCTGGTTGAGAGTTGGTTACATGTTGACTACATCTGGTCAATTACAGCGACCTCACACAACCAAAAAACCCAAAAGGTAGCTGAGGTTTCGGGAAATCCCCCTCATTTCAGGGAAATCTAGGTTTGGTGACATATTAGTTCATTTGGCCAGATTACATGGAGCTACTCATCATTCGTTGGGCCACCTTCACTTCCTGGTTTTCGCACCTCAGCAACTTTAAACATCCACCCAGGGACCCAGTCATCGTGTCCAAGAATTTACTGGATTTTTTTCGATGATTTTTTGTTGTGTGCTACCTGTTGATGGAAGAAATCCCAAACAACCACCTGGGATGGTTAAAAAACCTATAAATAATGGGATAATCATCATCCTTGGTGGTGCAGGATTTTGTCCATCGACAGTATGGTGCTGATATTAATGAGGGCTTCAAAATCCAGATCAATATCGATAAACGGCGGAACAAAAATTCTGCAATTGAGGTTGGTCAGTTGTCTATATGTTTGACGATGTTTTAAATAAATATATATACTGTATATGTGTATAATATATCATCAGTACATAATTGTGTATAAGACATATCATATATATATATGTATACATATACACAGTTGTCCCAGGTGCTACAGGATGCAAATCAATGAATTTCAGGAAAAAGATCTAGTTATTTTCACCATATTCAAATTCTTTGTAACTTGGGATGGTCCAGGGGCAAGTGATGGTGTTTCAAAATGGAAAGGCAAGTCCAGTTCGAGTCCCTCACATGTAGTCATCTGCTCTCACCTCGAAGTTTGTTTCCTGTCCGATGTTTGTACGAAAAATGGAGATTTTACAGCCATTTTGCAGAGGGTGAAAGTGATGAAAGTCCCTTTTTTGGGTTGGTGGGGACATATGTATATATGTATATATATATATTTATACATATGTTTATTTTATTTACATATATATATATGCATACATGTATATTTATTTAAATACATGTTTATGTATATATACATACATGTATATTCATATTTACACATACATAGCAAAACCCTGTAGAGGCAAAGCTATTTGGAGCCAATTGGGTAGGAACGGATCTCCAACAGATGCCCCAATGAACGACTGTTGATATAATTGTTGTTTGTCGATGTATGTGTGAAATGTCTATGACACCTCCTCAGAAATTGCATCATGTGATGCCATGTTGGACATGGTTGGATGAGATTCAAAAAAATGCGATCGCATGGGACATGGGACAGGTCAAGATGTTCACACATACTGTTGATGGAAAGACGGCTAACCAGTTGATATGGTAAATATCCCATTATTTACAAGGTTTTATATATGCCAGATGGTTGTTTGGGATTTCTTCCATCAACAGTATCACTCTTCCAGCGGCTCCGGGAACCGTCAACTTCGTGGGGAATCCTCCCTTAAGATGACCTGACACGGAACCGTCAAGGGTCAAGAATTAACTTTATAGTTTTCATACAGATGTATGGTATTTAATAGCTCCTACATTCATTTGGCTTGTTTTTTCATGGAAAACTGTCGTACAAGGTACTGATCAAGAAAGATATGCCATACATGAGGCATATGGAATAAGTGTTGGTTTGTTGCTTGGTTGCTCAAGTCTGTGGGTGATGTCATTCTTTAAGGACTCCATGAGCCACACTTCGATTTTAACTGTATATCAATAGCTGTTTCTGGTTCCCTCAATAGATGGTAGGTGATATATAATCACCCAATTGGCAGTATATACCACTTATATGCCACTTATAGTCCTTGCCAATTGGGTGATTATATGGTGACTACCAGGAAACTCCATTGAACATAGGTGGTGGCAACTCAAATATTTTTTATTTTCACCCCGATCCTTAGGGAAGATGAACCCATTTTGACCCAACATTTTTCACCTGGGTTGGATTCAACCACCAACTCGTTAAGTACACCTTGGAACATCCACATCTTGAACTGAAAGTCATGGAGGTTTGGTTCAGATGATTTTTCTTTTATAATTGGGGTGAGTTTTTAGGTTCCAGCCGTTAATTTTCCAGGGTATATCAGACATTTTCATTCGGAATCCTTGTGATGATATCTGGTCAAATCATAGCGACCTTACCTGACCTGAGCCCCCCCGTAGCTCGTAGCTGTTTGGTTTCGGGAAATGGGACCCTGGCTATTTCAGGGAAATCTAGGTTCGTGAACTATTATTTCATTTGGCCAGATATGGCAATATCTATCTTGGCAGAGATTCAAACATGAAAAGAAAATGTACTGTAAACGAACATAGCTTTCCTCTGAAAGGATTTGAATCGAAATTGGCCCTAAGTTAATGTTTGATCTTATTGTCACCCCGTATTTCAGGGAGGATTACCTGGTCGACGTTGCTCTTTTAGCTTCAAGCCAGTAACTAGTTTCAGGTGTACCGAGTGGTAACAATCGGAAGATCTACGGAATCACTCATTTTTTCCACGAATATCTAGCTTCAAGTGATGTGGATCCATAGTTTACAAAAAACATACTTTTGCATGTTATATATACTGCAACTACGATTTTGTTATGAAAATATTTTTTAGGAGGATAAGTAGATGTCCCGTAATCATTAAAACATGGTCCCTTTTTGACTATGTCACTACGTATATTCTCCAGACATAAAGGACTCCAGCCAAAATTTCGCCGGAATCACATCACTGCTGTGACCATGGACCGGGCGACTGGACGTTGGGAGGCTGTTGTTCCCGGTTGAGAGTGAACGGGTCTGATATACCCTCTAGGGAACTAACATATCCCCCCAAAAATAGCATTTTGAAGATGATTTTCTGAACTTCCCAAGGTGGGATATGTTTGTTCCCTGGAGGGTATACTGTATCCATGCAATTATATAATAGGTATATGATTTTGATGATAAGAGTCATGAGTCTGATGATAATACTATTAATTATGATAATACTTTTTTAAGACCACCATGGACAGCTTATCTAGGTGTATTCGATACCGTTTCGATACGACCCATTCAACAATTTTTTCAAATTGCTTGGACTTGTAGAGCTCTTTTTGGTGGCGCCGATGTTTTTTTTCATGGCCAGGAAACATCTGAGTTTATAAAGAGGTCTGCAAAAAAGCCTTCTTGTAGGGTGTCGAACAAATTTTGTGGATTTTGTTTTGCACACCCTAATGGTACATGATGTGGAGCTCTTGTCTTTGCAACCTGTGCAACACCCGATTGAACCACGGTGTGGCGTGGTCTGAAGACGATTTTTTTTTCGACCAAGCATAAGAAGTGTTCACTAGAATCCTGGGACTCATCACTGTCATAGTCAGCAAGTTAATGTCAAAAATAATGATCATAAACTCATATTGTTTAATGTAATCAAACAACGTAAGCAGTTCTTCTTCATCATCATCATCAAACGCCAAGTCACTATGGGCCACAATCAGATTCACATTGGCCACTAGGTGCTGGCCCCTAAGGGAAGACTTCCTGCACCAGTTAACAGGTAGTTTCTCCGACTATTTCGGGGGGAATACCGGTTGTGCACCTCCATCAAGATGGTTGGGTGGGTTTTTGTGAACCATCAACAGGTGAGACTGCCTACAGTGATGTTTTCTCCCCCTGCAACCGTTGTAAGCGGATTTATTCTGCTGAAAGCTAACATCTCCCCCAAAAATCAATGCTTGGTTCAGTTGTATTCCCTACTGAAATAGTCCCCGAAAAGGAGGACATTCGTTCGTTTTCGGGGGTGTATTCCTAGCTATATCCCCTTGCAACTTGGATCAAGTAGGGTTTACAGTATATCTCATTTACATCTAGTGAGGCACCTTACTGTGCAGTATAGTTTGCAAAAAAAAACTCCCTGAAACAATAAGGCTCAATAAGGATGTTGTCTCAAACGATTGACCAACTGCTATCGAGTGTTTGAAAATGGTGTCTTTCATGGATAGTCTTCACCTACAAAAAGCCCAGAGAGCTGCACCATGTGGCCATAACCCGAGTATAACCCAAGTGAGATTCATATCGAAAGCTGCACCACCTTTGGAAAGGCATGGTCTCCTGAAAAGCGTCCACGACAGTCTTACCATGGCGAGAAACGTTGCTTGGATTGCAAGACAACATTCATCTCTGTTCAACCAACGACCCCCTAGCGGAACTGAAATCCAAACAGAAATAGATTCGATGGGTTTGTGTACGACCTCAAGAAAACCGACCTGAGCTTTGAAAACGCCTGGGGTTAATCAATTGATATAATTATAATTATCATTACTTATCGATAATTACTGAAGTCTATAGTTCATCTTGTTATATACTTGGAAAGATTAATAATATATACATATATACACATGATTATTGAACAGTGCTATTGATGAATACTTGTAGTCTACGACAAGGACTTTGAGTTTTTTCTGATATTTTTTGAGATCACCCATTTAAAAAACATACTGTTGATGGAAGAAATGGGTGTTTCCAAAAATAGGGTTTTACCCCAAAATGGATGGTTTATAATGGAAAATCCTAATTAAAAATGGATGATTTGGGGGGATATCCCCCTATTTTCGGAAACATCCAAATCCGGCGATCACCACCTGGGATGTCGTACTAAAACTTATGTAAAATGCTGGGATACACTCCAAACCTTTGCTGGTGATCAAAACTTGCACCTGAAAATGGATGCTTGGAAGAAAATCCTTTCCTTCCTTCCTTTTGGGGGGTGTTTTTTTCCGCCGATTTTCATGATTATGTTAGTTTTTTCAGGGAGGTTTTTGGCTATTTTGGAACTCATTTTATGCAGAAAAGTCAGGATGAGTCGCGCCCGAGGTCCCATGTTACAACCCAGACCCAAGGCAGGTCCGTTTTGGGAAAAACGCGGAGGAACGTTGGCAGCCGGCAACAAAAATCCAGTTCGAGACTGAAAATATGAAACCTGATATTACTTGGAGTTAGGAGGTTGTTGTTGTTGTTGTTGTTGTTGTTGTTACCTTGTTGTTTGTTTGTTTGTTTGGTTTTTTTTGGGGGGGGGCTGGTGTTCGAAGAATTTGTCAATAAAAACAACAGGTATTTATATAGATGTCCCTTTTGGGATGACTCAATTGCGGAATGGTTGGTGAGACTTGGATCTTCTGGACGGTGGGATGGTAGCTAACTTGAAGTTTGGTCCAGCTTTGTAGTTTGAGGTTGCGAGATTTTCATCTGAGTATGGTGCTTTCTGGGAAGTCTGTGTTGGTACTGGACAGTCAGACTACAATTTTCGATCTTAGATGTTCACATTTCATTTGTGAAAACAATCGTTTTCCTGGAAGTCTGCTGAAAAAATAGCTGGATGATAGGGTATTTCACCTTCTCCACCAACTTGATCATACCAATCAATCGATGGCAGCCACTCAGCTTATGATGAGGTACCACTCACACATACACGGAAAACAACTTGATTCTAATAAGAAATCCTGAATGTTTTAAGGGGGGTGGGTAGGTTTCCAAAGATTTGATGAAAACATCAGGGAGCCACAGCTCACATTGAGGAGCTTTTAGTCATCTTACTTGCATATTTCCATACTGCTTTTGTGAGTAGTCACCACAATTTGCTGATGTATGGAACAATGTAAATATGGAGTCTGGAATCTGTTTTTTTTTGCATATTGCTCAACATATTGCCATCACATTGCCCACAAAACGATAGTACACTCATGAGAAAAGCAACAACAGTAACTTATACAGTATATTTCAGTGATATTATATCCCTAGAACCCAAAAGACCCTTGTTTTGGTTGGAATTTATGCGTTGTTTTGAGGGGTTGGTTCTAGGTCTAAATATCACATTCAAAAGGGGCATTAAATCCAGGGCATGGTGCTACTAGAAGTCCACTGGCAACTTGGCCTGCCCCACCAGGTATTGCCAGGACGTGCACCGAGGCGAAAAACCGAGGGGCAAACGGCTGTGAGGTAAGTAAGTAGCTAGTACCCCGCACTTATAAGCCATAAATTTGGCCATTTGGAAGGGGAACAACCTGATCCTTAGGGGACGAAAACTAACCATGGTTATTAAGCGCTTACTGAATGGGATGATCCTCCAAGTAGGTCCAAGTAGATGGTAGAGCTTCGAGATGTTTTTTTCCCAAAAAGTAGCTTCGCAACGTCGCAAAGGGCCAATCTTCATGGCCAAAGAACTACCCCCACCTGAAACAAGGCTTTAACAAGGCCTTCTTAAGGGACAATGGTGGCTAATAGGCTAATAGCCCTCAATAAGCCAACACATGACTACCGTGCCATTTTTTGACTTGTAGTCGAGTGTTGTCAAACTTGCACACTCAGATGTCGAGAAACCAGCATGTGTCACATACCTTTTGTCATGTTTGTTTTCATGCATACCTGAAAAATGTTTTGATGTGTTTTAATCGAGGGATATTGTGTTTGCGGTGTCCACTGGTCACCCTCCGAGACTTCCAGGTAAATATTTCAAGTGCAAGTATGCAAGTACTGACACCCAAACATATCAGCATCAACAAATATAACACAAAAATGAGACCTAATCCATAGCTCTCCAAAAAAGCATATTGTAACAAAACGTCTGGCTAAATATCATCTGAAAAAACTCAAAAGTCTTCTCATCTATATATACATCCTTTTAGTCGCTAACAAAATGTCTCTATATAGAAATCACTCACTTAGATGCAACAAAAAAGGCGTGACCGGAGCTTTATAGCCTTTACCTAATGATTGTTTTCAAGCCGTATCCGGTTTTGCCATCGTAGTCATCCTCACGAAAAAGAGCCCAGTTAAATAGGAAGGCCTTTTGTTGTGGACAGTTGGGGCAGGGGACACAACCAGTCTGGTCAAATTATGTCGTTCTCACACGGGTTTTTGGGCCCCCAATTTCGGTAGCTTTTTGGTTTCGGGAGATGGGACCCCGGCTATTTCAGGGAAATCTAGGGTGAAATATTTTTTTATTTGGCTGGCTACATAGTTGATACGTTTATCGTAGCAAAGTAGTATTCTGTATGGGCATGTTACTGTATTTCATGGCCTCACAGGCAATTTGCACCCTCGAAAATTAACATATACACCCCGAATAGCCATATCTGACAGGAGATACATTTTGCAATCCATTATTTATGGATATTTTTTTGGTATCTATGTTAACTTTCCATAAATTTCCAGGGTGTAGATATTGTAGGTTTTTACACTACCTTTGACTTGCCATTGAAATGACAGGAACTTCGACAACAGAGTTCCACCCCAGGTGCGGTGAGTGGAGGTTTTGGGAGGCAGTTTGGTTATCCTAACACACCTTTGTCATATTTCATGGGCCGTCAAGTAAGCAACGCAACAAAGGTGAAACATGGAATTGAAGTCTTACTCTTGTTGATCCAAGAGATCATGTACAGATATGGATCATTTTGCATGTTTGCAAAGTTTTCATTTATCCTTTATCTCAACAGGTGCAGGATCGTGCTTTGCAATGTCCGGTGATATGAGCTGGAATATGCTGGAATATTTTTCTCAAGGAATCAGAAGATTTGGTGCCTTGATTTGGATAATGCACCATGTACTGATCCCCGAAGACCCAGGAACTAATCTCAAGTACATGCAATCAAGGTCATAGTACCCCAGTTGCACTTCTTGCGATTGGGACCTCCAATTCCTCAAAGAACGTTGATGGGTCATTCGTTCCGGTGTGGCCAAACGCATTGTTGTTCATTCCGGTCCATATGATCTTGACAATTTTGACATGCTTAGTTTAAGTAGGGATGGTTGCTTTTGAGTGTTTGCGGTGTTGCTGATGTACTCAGTGATCTTTTGGATGTTTACTCTTTGAACTCATGCTAGTTTCTGTATGTGAATATTTAGTGTGCAATATGCAAACACAACTTGGCTCATGTACTTTCGGTACAAAAGCGCTGTTGGAATATAGTAAGTAAAAACATTGTAAAACCTGTCTATAGCCCTATATCAGACCTCTATATCATTCTCTAGCATTGTTGGCTTTCTTGACTCATGTTATCCAGAGAGCACTCATAGAAAAAAGTTGAGGATCATAGTACCCCAGCTGCACTTCTTGCGATTGGGACCTCCAATTCCTCAAAGAACGTTGATGGGTCATTCGTTCCGGTGTGGCGAAACGCCTTGTTGTTTATTCCGGTCCATATGATCTTGACAATCTTGACATGCTTAGTTTAAGTAGGGATGCTTGCTTTCAAGTGTTTACTGTGTGGCTGGAATGATCCAGTGATCTTTTGGATGTTTAAACTCATGCTAGTTTCTGCATGTGAATTTTTAGTGTGCAGTATTTGAACACTCTTTGATGCACGTTTTTGTCGTACAAAGGCCCTGTAAGAATATGTAATATGCAGTATATATATATATATCTTCATAGTAAAAACTATCTAGATCTTGACTCGTGTCTACCAGAGAGAACTCATAGAAAAAAGTTGAGGATCATATCATAGTACCCCAGTTGCATTTCTTGCCATTGGGACCTCCAATTCCTCAAAGAACGTTGATGGGTCATTCGTTCCGGTGTGGCCAAACTCTTTGTTGTTCATTCCGGTCCGGAATACTGTATGTCCTATATATATATATATCCTGTATAGGATTGCTCAGAGTCTCTTCCAAAAGGTTTGCATACCAGATATGTTGAAAGTAACCAAAACGATAAAACGCCTTTTTTGATCATGTCCATATGTTGTGGAATAAATTTTCACCAACGTGTTGTGTATCCGATCATTAAGGCAGGGACTCCACCTGGATTCTGATAGATTCCCCGATTCCAAGGCCATTTTGAGATATATCCAGGATTCGCATGGCTCTTCCATCCAGAAACAGTAGCCAACAAGGTTTTTTGTATACAACTTGGCAATTTATATTATATATAAACGAGCTCAGCAGAAGTCACCCCAAATGGTGATTTTTCTTTGGGAATCTCTCAAGTGGTGGCCTTAATTCAACTTAAGGACTTATAATAATTTGGCCTGATACATTACTAGTAGGGGATTCTTAACTAAACCTTCCCGGGAGCAATTTATGTCAGACATATCCACCACGGATTGCCTCAGGCTGATCAAGAAGATTGGCCAGGTGGGAAACTCAGAAACCTTTGGGTTCCATGTCGTCGGACAGATGGCGCCAGATCAACCTAACCCACCCACCCCAGAAATAGCCGGCCATAAGATGCCATAAGTGCGAAAATCAGCCCTTGGACTCCCTTATGAACCCTTATAATAAGGCCGAAAATGTTCAACCAAAAATTTGTCACCTCTATGACTCTGAGTGGGGGGATGTGGCCTTTTGGGGGCCCCGGTTGACTGGTCGCCGGGCCAGCTTGGAGTTGAGTCATGTGGGCTGCTTTTGGCCATTTTTGGGACCCGAACTGCTAAGATTCAACTAGAGATTTCCCCTCGGGTGATTCTCACGGCCTGGGATTTTCTTTCCCCCCCAAAGATCCCCAAGCGTTTTTTGAACTGGCTGAAGATTCAACCTTTTAATCACAATTATTGATCTCAAATCTCAATGTCCTGGCACCTGCAAGTGGATGGCCTTATGCATCAATGATACCTTTTCAGGTGGTTCTGCTAGAACATGTTTTGATCCTCACTCAGGGCACGCTTTGATTAGCAGGTGGTTCAAAAAACTAGTATGTTGATCATATATATATATATATATATATATGAATATAATGAAATTATAGCGATATCACTTGATTTACCAACCCGTCCCAAAATGACCTTATCTCATTTTAGGACGTTTGAGGTTGGTACAAGAATTCAACTAATGTTTCGGGCAGAAAAAATGACAACCCTGACCGAAGAGTTTGAACCTCAGCCTTCCGTTTCAGGCTTCCATTTTCTCACATGTTATTATTGGAGCCTGGAAATCATATAAATCAAAAACAACTTTGGGCCATTTGGCCCTGAATCAAGCCGCCAAACCCTGGAAACTCACCAATATTTAGATCGATATAGGTACAATTTGTGGCGGATTGTTTCCGAAAATGTATAGGGGATAAATCTGCAATCCTGGTCCAGCTTCTTCCAAGTGACCTTTTGATTCACCCAAATGAAGGTCACTTAACCCCTGATTTCAGGTCACTTAAAACCACCCAAAAAGATCTCAAAAAGGCCACTCCGAAGAACTTGGGTGTTATTTTTATTTCTGTAAGTCGCTGGTGGCAACTCAAATATTTTTAAATAATTTCACCCCAATCCTTGGGGAAATGATTCCCAATTTGACTTTTGCATATGTTTCAAATGGGTTGGTTAGTTCAACCACCCAACTAGGGATCCGGGATGACAGTGTCACAGCGCCTTTTTGTTGCCAGAGGCATTGAGGTTTCAAAAGGCCTCGCCAAGGTGGAAGAAGAGGCGGGGCATCGAACGGGCCAAGTTTCAGGGAGCAATTTGGAGCCAGGAATGATTCGTATTTTCCGATCCTAAATGAGGAGCGTTTTAGAACCCCCAGAATCCACAAAATCACACGGGTAGAATGTACATAATTTATCCATGCCATGTAGAAATCTAGTTTATGATGTTTATAAAGTTTATGGCTTTATGTTTTCTACAAACAAACTCGCAGTAAAAGGTTTTTCTTCAAAGAAATCACAGGAAAACCTGTTTGGGATGAAAGATATGCTGTCGAACCCGTGGAACCCTCTTTCGATTCGAGTTTAATGGGGTTTTGGTGTGATGTTTTTTGAGAGCGGCCGTTGGTGGGGATGTGAATTTTACTAAACAAATAAGGTCAAAACACCATAAATTACGATGTTTTTTTTGGCTTCAACGTGTCAAAAACCTAGGTTAAACGTAAGTTTCTTTGCCGAAACATATTCAAACACGCTATATTTACCTGCATGGATGGTTGAATTTGCTTTTTTTCAATACTGATAGAATTTGGTTGATATACCATGGATTCTTTGGGATTCTATAAATCATATATTTATCACGGGATTCATCACCATTTGGGTCATTTCCGCTTCAACAACTAATAACCAACCAACAAGTGGCAGTAAGAAAAGTCAACATTTTCTGAATTGGAAGTGTGATGTCCAGCCAGTCAATGTGTTATTTCATGTGCTTTTCCTCAAAGCCCATAGGATCCATGGGACGATTGTGTACCTACATTGATCCGATAAACATTGACCCTTCATGTACGTAAATATACCAGTCCCATGGATCCTTCATGGGTATGGAAGATCTAGGGCGAATTGCGAAAAAAATCCCTCGATCGAGTTGGGGTCCTCAGACACAAGCAGATTTTCGTTTCTTCGAGGCCTATTCTTTCGATGCAATCGAATTTGCCTGGGAAGACGGAGAGGGAGAACAAAACGAGGAGACAGGGCAGGGGTGTGGGTGGGAGGTGGTCGGTTGGTTTGCTACATTACCGGCAGGATTTTTGTTGGTGTGTCTATAAGGTGGGCGGTGGCATGGGTAATCACAAACGTGATCAATGTTAACGGTCCAAAGGTCCTGGCGAAACGGAATGGACGTAAAATTTGCCACGAAAAAAACCCTGGTTGTTTAGGTTGTATAGGGGATTATACTACCCAGGTATATAGGGATTATAATAAGCCATTATAGGGATCCCAATAAACCAACCAGTAGATGGATTTTGGCATCTTGACTTCTTGGTTTCTACAGATGATGCCCCCTAGATTTTGCCATACCATTCCTTGATCCGAGGTTTAAAAAAAAATCAACAAACCAGGGCATTGGCAAAACGATGTTCTTCTCATATATCCTTCCATTCTTGGAAGCCTCCATAGTTTTTTTTTGGAACGTGGAACAAACACACCATGGACCCTTGCAGGGTTAACAGAACCTACAACAGAAAAGTGAATTTGCATTTTTTTTCTGGTGATTATTTGGGATCATTTCACTACAAGATGCGCCCCTACCAGATTGGTGTTATATAACCCTACCTATAGGTGTTATTTCACCCCATTTGTATAGCTGGTAGTAGAGGCCCATCTTATAGCTACTGCCCTAACAGTCAATGTATGGTATATTTACTTACTAATTTGCCATAGTAAATGAACTAGGTCCTAGGTGGTGGTTTCAAAGGATTTTCTATTTTTACCCGTAGTTGGGGAAGATTTCCAATTTGACTAATATTTTTCAGATGGGTTGAAACCACCAACTAGTGAACCATTCATGTAGAGTCAGATATATCATACATTGAGTATCTGGGCATCTATTTTGGTTGGGTCCCTACAAGGTGGGCCCCGGCCCCGATCGTCATAAATGTGGTTAAAACCCCTATAAATGGCCAAAAATCAATGGATAAATTCTTAACTGGGATTATAAAATCCCTATTTTTGTGTGAGTTTATTTCACCCCACATATAACATATATAACATGATAACTGTTTTTTTTTGTTGTGCCCAACTTGTAAGAACCACCTCCTCGGTTTTTTTGGGGATGACCACCACCTTCCTTGGGGACCGTTGGTTGTCATCACCCAGGAGCCTTGGAGCTATCCATCGCGACCAACAAGGTCAAAACCCTCCAAGGCCCCGGAGGTCTCCACGGATGCCGGACGCAGCCTCTTGTCGTTGGTTCATCAGCAACTTGGATGTGTTTAAAGGTGGGATTTTGTTCACAGATTCCATGGGATCAATGGGATTGATTCATCACCATTTTTCACTTTACTAGGTGGTGGTGGTTTTCAAGTATTTTTGTAATTTTCCCGCCGGATCCCTTTTTTGGGGTTTCATGATTCCCTGGGGTGACTTTTGCATATGTTTCAAAATGGGTTGGTGAAAAACCACCCAACGGAAGACCACCATTTTAAGCTTCAGCAAATCTAAGGCAATTGTCCGAGACAGAGGTCCCTAACGGTGGGATTGGTTGGGTATTTAAAACGGTGGGTGGTGGTGGGTGGAGCCTAACCAACGGCTATATAGAATGGTGGGTGGTTTTTGTTTTGGTTCAAAACCATGGGGAAGTGGAACACCATGTTTTTTTCGAAAAGAAGAGGATGAAACAACAAAAAGGAATAGAAGGGGTTGATTGATATGGGTGGATTCACATGGATTTTAGACATTTTAGATCCGATTTGATTTGTGTGACCTTTTTGTTTCTTGTGGAATTGTGATCTACATAACTGAAACCTCTTGGTTTTTTGTTGTCAAGCATTGTGTTTCACCAAATGAGGGGGGCGAAATCGAAATCTCCAAAGCTCCCCACACTGAAAAATCTGTGATTTCGAGGTGATTTTCAGAGTCCCTAACTTTGAAGATTTCCTACTTGATGAAAAACATCCAGCAAATTCGCACCTGATGAAAGGTTCGATAGTTGGAAAAAATCCCTCAACTGAAGTTCCATACCTCGAAGTTTTATGTAAAAAGCAACTCGTGTGGCGAGAAGTCCTTTCTGGAAGTCTGAAACTGTGTGTGTATATATATATATACACACTTAATACATTAAAACACGTTAGATGATATGCCAGTTTGGGTCATTGACTGGCTTCCATTTGAAAGCTTTTGACTGTGAAGGCTTTCAGTTTTCCAACAGGAAGATGCACAGATACACTCCCTAAAACTAACATGTGAGACGTTTTTCCCTTTTTAAAAAACTATTTTGAGGGGCTATCTTAGTTTAGGGAGGGCAGATGTTCTTTTACTTTTGGCAGCCTTCTTTTGAACATTATATTTTCTTGGAAGGTTTCACGGGCCAAGCGATTCAAAGTGACCTTTTCATCCCCGAATTGCCGGGGGATAATCATGAAAACAAAAAGGCTGATAAACCAGGAATTTTTCGACAAGAGAACTCTTGGAGGCAAAAAAACATCCAGATTGGCTTGATCGTCATAACTATGCCCTGAGTGATGGTTTCAAATATTTCTTTATTTTTATCCCTATTTGGGGAAGATTCCCATTTTGACTAATATTTTCAAATCGGTTGAAACCAACCAGATGAAGATACTTCACCTTCACTTTTGGAACTCACCAATTTTGTTGAAGGTGTTCAACACAAAATCTGTGTGAATTTTATGGCAACATCTTCATGGAGTAAAAATGCACAACCAAAAATCAAGTTGAGTTCAGTGTTTTTTCTTCTCTGTGAATCTGGTTCCCCCCCCACAAAGCCCGTTGTTCAAGGCAGGTTTTGACAGATCAAAATTCACCCATAGAATTCCTGAGAAGTGTGCGGTTTCAATCGCTCCAGGCTGCCCTGGCGGCATTGGAAAGAAATGCTGAGGAAGAAGAGGAAGAGGAGGTTTGGGATTGGGATTATGGGATTATTCAACACCCACGATGTGAGTAACGGCTGGGACCTGAAAATCTATGGTTGGAAGCTAGTTTCAAGGAGGGTAACCACCGCATTCTCTGAATAATTAAGGCCCAATGAAAGGAATTGGGGTGGTAGCCTTAAATTTTGATGATGGGAAGGTTTTTTTCAATGAAAGTTCTTTACAAAACATTGAGTTTGAGCACCCCTTAAGTGTGAAATGATGTGAAAATCATGACCGGAGATCAAGTGACTCTTTTTACCGGGCCGGTGGATATGGGGAGTGAGCGCTATTTCAAGGGTTGCTACAATTTCAAGGTAGTAATCAACTACCATCGATGTCATGGTCCAAAAAATGATGCCAAAACTGATCCCAACAATGGGATTCCATGATGTAAACTTCACCTTTTTGAACCTTTTTGGGATTACACATTTATAGGGAACAACAACCACCTACCCTCCCTGAAACTATCATAGCACCTGAACATTGATGGTTGGAAGTTGATCCTTTCGCTTCCTTTTGGAATCGCAACTTTTCACTTCCGGGAAGTAACATTGATAAAAAGTAGCGCCTTGGAATTTTTCATGGTCCCCAATGTATGAGATGGGGATCAGTAACCCTCCAGTGATGGTGACTGCTGGTTCCAGCATCAACAGGATACATAGGCCATCTTGGGATGCACTCACAGTACCAGTGGCCACCGGGGATCCCGACCACTTGCCACTATTTACTGTGAGGAGGGGAGCATCCCAAGGTGTAAATCTGTAAATCAAATCTAATCAGCAAATTTTGGTTTCGAAAGCATTGTTGATCTCGATGATTTCAGCTACTTTCAGGATGGTTTTTGATTCGGGGATGCATGTTGATGGCATGCTCATCTGATCGCAAGTGGTTGCACCAAGATACCTGGACCTTGGGTTTTACACTTTCCAAGAAGATATTCCTTAAACAGCTCAGGATTTGGGATGTCTACGGCCTAGTGATCCACTAACAACCATTGCATATCACAACTGTTGTGTTTAGTTCCGTTGTTATTGTCGAGTATGCAGATTCATTCCATTTGTCAAAGGCTTGTTACAACTCCAGTTATATACTGTATAATAACTTCGTGACAAATAAACAACTAGCAGCTAGCAGCAACAACAAAAACAAGCCACCTGGCGTTTCTTTGTGACCTTTTTGGGATGGTGAAAACGTGACCCTTTCAAAGGCTAAGTGATCTTCAACGTTTGGGGATAAAAAGGTCACGGCTTCAATCACCTGGCAGACATCCTGCCAAAAACGGATGTGGCGTTGGTTCAACCAATCCCCAAGGCAGAGGTGGATCTTCCTATCGAGATGGAAGCAGATGGAACCAGTGTGCCGTCGGAGCTCTCGGAAGCACCCGCCTTGAAAGCCAAATGGCCCAAACATTCCTGGGAGGCGCCTTCACTGCTGCAAAAACGGGCGGTTCAACCACAGTTGAAACGATATTTGACTAGGTGGTGGTTTCAAAGATTTTTCATGTTCACCCCTATTTGCAGAAGATTCCCATTTTGACTAATATTTTTCAACTGGGTTGAAGACCACCAGCCAGTTAAGTGATGATAAAAACGCGGTGTTTTCTCCAGTTTTTTTGGGCACGGGGGTGGTTGTTGAGGTGAGATGTGGTGGGGGTGTGCTTAGGGGGATGATAGTTGAACCCAAGAAGTGGTATATTTAGAATGTATTCTTGACATCTTGGCTATATGTCGTATATATACACATGAAATTGAACCATGTTGGGTAGTCCATTTGGCTGAACATCAGTATCCACAGGTACAATTTGTTTTTCGTATTTTATGACTTTGGGATCATGACACACATGAACTCCATATAAATATAATCCCTTGATCTCAGCTTCGCCTGCCGTTTTTTGTGAATATGACCGTTTTCCACCCGTCCAACGACTGGAAAAAATGAATGGGGAAACTTTCCTGATGGGAGCTGTGAGAAACTCTTGGTTGAAAACATTTGTTCATCCACAACAAGCATTGCCCTGGTATGTACTGTAACACTTTAAATGTTTATAATATATATATATATGCATATGTGTATATTTCAACTTAAAAGAACCCTCTTGTTCGGACGTGTTGTTTTCTCCAAACTTTTTTTGTCGAATCCCATTCCCACTTTTGTTTGGTGCATGGGAAGCCCATTTCCCCTTGTGAACATGTGGCCATTTTTCACCGAAATCATGTCTAGGTGAAATAATCCCATTCGACAACGCGGGTTTTGGATTGGTTTCCCTTTCCAAATAGCTCCTGAGGTGAACGTTTTTTGGGGGGTCCAGTCATACCCCATAGCATCCATGTATGGTATATTTCTCTACATGTACCATAAAGATCACGCATTCATGTAGGTAGATATGGATGGTATGGGTACCTCCTCCCGTTTGGTGGCCCTGGAAAAACCTAGGGTTTGTCATTCTTTTGAAAGAACTTAAAACGGTGCCAAAACGGGCCAAAAAACGCTGCCGTTCCAGTCAGGCGTGGCCTTTAGAGGCAGGATCGACGACCTTGGTATCCAAGCATCTTTTAAGACCATTGCCAATCACAGCGAGGCCAGAAATGAGTCCAACGACATCCCCAAATTCCCATAGGAAATTATTGGAAAACATATGCTTTGCATGGCATGTTCTAGATTCCAGCAATATGGGGTTTATAAAATGATAATCCAGCAACGTTGATACAATAGGGACCTACTATCCCTAAGGATCTGTTTGTATGTCCTTTATGCGTCCGGGAGAAAACCCCGACATTCTAAGGATGGGATTGGAATTCTAGGGTCCCGGGATCTGGATTCTTAGGGAGTCTGGAAATTATGAGAGAAATCATGACAGAGCAGTGACCAAAACCTTGGTTATAGGGAGTTATATTACCAACTTATATAGGGATTATATTTTTTGCCAATAGAAGGAATCCCTATGAACCAACCACGATTCAATGAGATGTCTAATACGAGTTGTTTTTTTCACATTGGATCATAGAAAGTGCCCAGATCCATTGGGAAAGTTGGAGTCGTCGCGGTGGGTGATTTAAAGTATATAAATCTGTTACATAATGTTACTCTGTTGTCTTGGGGATGGAGATTAACACGCGTTGTATATTTAAATGCCCTGCGCTTGGACATGTTTGTTGCACTTGTTATATAAGTGTGCTTTTAAATGGTTGAGTTGATGTTTGTTTAAGTGTTGTTTGATCTCGGTTTTTGCGATGGAGGGGTGTAGAAAACGAGATCACACCTTTGTTTGTTGGCGGCGTGGTGTCATGAGGTCGGGCATTGTCTTTTCTTTCGAACCTGTTTCTGGTTAATCTCAAAGGATGGAAGCTTCAGAGATTTCAGAGTGTTGCTCAGAAAAAGTTCAGCAATTCGAAGTGCTCACATTTGGTTAGGTAGATGAACAAAAATTGCATGAGTCCAAGCTGATATCAGCAGATTGCAATTTGTTTTACAACCAACCCATTTTGCAATTCACAGTGAAACCACAGCCCTTGTGGGGAATGGTCACAAAGGGGACATGAGGTGGATCATTTTTGTTGACAGTTGGTTCAGAAATCCAGCCGCCTGGGATGTTCACAATATGATTCATATCAATATCATTCTTAGCAGTGATTCCTTAACGCATGATCAGTTTAGTAGGAGCTCAGTTCTCATTGAATCTCCAAACGCAAAGTCATGGTGGGTAGCTTAGCTGGTTGGCGGGGAACACATATCTTAAAACCCCCCCTGATTAGACAGGGATTCATACTTGGGGAGCCGACAGGAGAAAAGTATTGGTTGAAAACGATTTGGCGACTTATCATTTGAAGCAACTAGACATGATGCGTTGCAAACTTGAATGTACCAAGATATCTAAGATCTTGGTGTTGTTTTTTGATTGGCATTGAGCATGTATGACATCATTATGACATCAGAGTTTCTGGAATAGGCAGTGTTTTCATCTCACCCCGACTGGAAGGTGCTGGTACATAATTGTTATTGAAATCAAATTGGTTTCTAAAGATGTGTTGTCATTTGCACGGTGCCTGCATGCTCCGGTCACTCCGTTTTGGCCTCGCCGTTGCCGAAATGTTTCAAATGACACTGGCTAGCGTCCTTTGGGACATGGAACAACCATAAGTCATGAAAGGGTAGAGGGAGCCATTTGAAGGGGCTGTGAATTGAGTTGTTGTATTCGTTTCTCATACATTTTCTGATCCAAAACGCTTGAACAAGCATTTTCTTTTGGAGCCTTTTTTTTGAATCCCACTTGGCCCATGCCCATATGCCTATGGGTCGATGAAAAACTTGGCAAAATCGGTCCATGATCCACCGGCGACACACGCCGTGTCTTGTGAGCAGATGTTTTTTCCATACATAAGGGGCGACAAGATGAGTCTCTCTGCACTTTTAAAGTCATTTCAAATATGCAACATGATCGTAATCGAATCCTGCAATAGTTAAAAAACTCCCTTTCTTTCTTACTAGATCTAACGATCTCACATTGATCTACACTCAATTAAAAACAATAGCCGACAATAGCCATATTAACCCATAGCCAGAAGATGCAGTCAGACACCCATGTTTTGGTTTTCTGGGGATTTCCAGCTAGTTATGTTCATTTTACTTCCAGCTTCACCTTCGGATGGAT
The DNA here is from genome assembly GCA_000507305.1 of Breviolum minutum Mf 1.05b.01. NCBI lineage: Eukaryota > Dinophyceae > Suessiales > Symbiodiniaceae > Breviolum > Breviolum minutum. The sequence continues at coordinate 209,105 of DF239828.1, forward strand.
CGTAGTAAACGCTTGTGCGAGGCGCCACGGGGAGCAACCTCCGTGCTATTAACGGTCGGTTTGCTTGTGACCTTGAATTTGTAGCGTTTAACTTAAGCAGAATCTTGAAGAATAATATATTAACAATATCATCTAAATATAACTCAACACAAGAATAAGGTATCCCTTTTCTAAGGAGGGCACGACCATTTTTCATGAGAACATCCTTTGCCAAATTGTTGCACATATATTATATTTGATATATTTGTGTCTTGAGTGTTTCAACATTGGTATTGGTAACTTACCGTCAAATCCCAAAACCAACCAAGCTGACATAATCCTCCCGCCAACCAGCCGTTGAATTTTTTGAGAACAAAGACATATTCAGGGCTCAGGGTGCCTGTGATAAACTGTGCTCGTGGCCTACTCATTACGTAGCATTGAAACGAAGAAACAGAAATCAACGGAGTTTCCTGGTTCCCTTGATAGGTGGTAGGTGATATATATAAGTCCCCAATTGGCAGTATATACCACTTATATACCACTTATATACTGCCTATTGGGTGATTATGCAATCCGTCATTTTGATGATTTGCCCCGAACCTTCTTTTGCTTGGCAATTTTGGTTTGGAACACATGAGCCTAACCACTGGTGTGACGATTGTTCAGAGCCTTTGATAAATGGAATCCCAATCTTTTCAATCTCAACCACACTCCCGAAAAATAACATAATGATGCTTTGGAAAAGATATCTCGATTAAAAATGGCAATTTTTGGTATCTATGTTAGGTTTCTGGGGTGTAAAATCTGCCTGATTTTCTGGAAAATCAACCATGTCATAGTTGGCTCCCTGTCTGCATATCATCGTGGGTGTTTTGACACAACATTTTCAGGCTTAAAGTTGTCTCATCCACCTGCTTCCCCTGAGGAATCAGGTGTAGTTCCATGTAGTTTGTCATTGATTTCCCATGGTGTATTTCTTTTTGTTGGGGGAGCGGGAAATTGTGTCAAAATGGCACCTCCAACATGTTCCATCAAGAATTTGAATCTCATTTTACACTCCCTGAAACTAACATAGCCCCTGAAAATCAATGGTTGGAAGATGAATTTCCTTTTGATATAGCCCATTTTCAGGGGCTATGTTCGTTTTAGGGAGGGTATCCTATTTAGATTTGCCAAGTTTGTTGAACCCGAGAAAAACAGTCAGATTCACCCGGCGACTTGGCCCCTCCTCATCTTTTGGTCCAGAAAGAAAATGGTCCAGGCTTTGCCTTTTGTGACTAAAGCGGTGAACAGTGAAAAGGTTGTGGTGGGGAAAAAGGGTCAAAAACAACTCGCAATTTTCACCCCCAAACTGGGACAGGGCAACAAAAGGCCTATTTGTCGGGGGGCATTTGCTGTTTAAAGTTCTGGAATTCCTTTTGGGATGAGCTACAGATGCTTAATTGTTGCTCGGTTTTGACAGGTTTTGCCTGTGAAGTGATGATGTTTAAATCGTATTTGAAAGGATATAGTTTTATCATTTAGAACAGAAAACCTGGATTGTTCACCCTGCTATGCTAAGACTTCTTTTTTTGTCCAGAGAGTTGTATAACAACTCTATCAAAGTTTTACCGAAATGGCGATCAATCCCAAAGCAGGAAGTAAACACATATAGCCAAGAACATTATAGAAGCCTTTGTAGGGTATTTTCACATTGGTAACCTGGGGCCGTCATTTTTTCGATTTTCTAAAATAATTCCTACGCATCCTCGGCTCCAACAAATCCATAGCAGGCAGCAGGCTGCAGAAAATCTATCCCATGACGGATCCATGTGTCAAGTATATTTACCTACTACTTGTTTTATTCCATAAAAATCAACGATTGATGGATCGGTCAATATACAATCATCCCATGGACCCTACTGTTGATGGTTCAGAAATCCTGCTAACCACCTGAAACCCTATGGAAAAATGGAATATTCTCCATATCAACTGGGTGCAGGATTTCTGAACCATCAATGGGTATAGAATTTCAATCCAGGAACTTGTTACCAAGAAAGGTGAATTTTACGGACCCTGGGTCCGGCGATGTGTGGAAGTTTGGACTTCCATTATCCTGTGAAACATCGGGTCACGCAACGCAATATCCATAGGATTCATGGGAATATTATGAATATTTACCTACATGAATATGGTTGATGTTTATGGTAAATGTAGGTAGATAATCCATACATGAAATCATGGAGCATGTGTTTTTTTGTGACTTTTTTCATCATTTTGTGAATACTTGAGTTCTTCAAAACCAGTCGAACAGTTCTTCAATGACGTCGGGCGGGGTGGTACTTGTACCTCTGAGCAGATGTGAACCTAATTGTTGTTTCTAGGGGGGCATGTTGCAGTTGGATGATGAAGATGAAGATGAAGACTAGGTGGTGGTTTCAAGCATTTTTTGATTTTCACCAATATTTGGGGAAGATTCCCATTTTGACTCATATTTTTCAGATGGGTTGAAACCACCAACCAGAAGAAGATGGAGATCGTACTATTGTTACCTTGGCCATTATTTATCCTTGCCTTTTTGGTGGCAGTGAACATTTCCCCGCCAGGTCTTTCACGATGAAGCGGGCAGCATTTGGACCAATCTGCGCCGTGGGTTAAATGACCTCAAGACGCCTGGGCGAAATACCGGGTTGGTTGGTGTTTACTTAGAGGATCATTCCAGTAAGTGGTTAATAACCACGGTAATCGTTTTCGTCCCCTGAGTGGGGTTATGGGACCCCTTCCAAGTGGCCTTTCTATGGCTTATAAATGGGGGTGATCCTAACTACTTACTAATTGGGATGATCCTCCAAGTAGGACATCCCATATCCCATAAGATCCACGGGGTTGGTATATATTTACCTTGCAGATTCACGTTTGTTGATCCTGACATGCTCAGTTTGCACCGAGGGCTGGAGTTCCTTCTCAGAAGTTTTTGTAGTTCGAGTTTTAGATATCTCAAGTGCTGCTTGATTTAGTTGGTAGGTATAGTGACAACACGTGTATCTATATTTATCCATTCTTCATGGTCCGGGCTTGAAACGCTGCATCCCCGGATGAGTTCTTCCCATGGCGGAAGGGTTGTTTAGGTCTCACCTGCTTTGCCGGATGTTGATCGCCGGGATTCGACATAACTCGCCATCGACATATAACGACCGTTTAAATGAAAACACTGTAGGTAGAATAGGTCACTACAGATGTTATAAGAGTCTTGAATTCTAAGCAACCAATCGCTTTCTCAATTACCCTCCCTAAAACTAACAGCAAAAGCCCCTCAAAATAGGCCAAGACCCAAAAGGAAAGGAACGTTTTCCAACCATTAATTTTCAGGTGCGATGGCTGTTAGTTTCAGGGAGTGTAGAATACGTATTCTACATTCATTTTGGCGCTGGGATGTCCGTTCTGATGACGTCATCAATTCTGGGAGGTGCAGTCCTCGCATTTAGTGCTATATGAGTTATATGAGGTCCAATCTCCTGTTATTTCCACATAGGGGATGGTCATCAAGCCAAAACTAGGTGTTAGTTTNGGTGGGATGATTCCGATTTACCCAAAGATTCAAAACACTTTTGACGCACAAAAGAACCAAAAAGGGTCAAATCCCAAACGCTCCATGGATGATCTATTTATTTTATCTACTAGTTTCCTATAAAACTTGACCCTTCGAAAATGTATTACGGTAAACTAATATTGCCATTTTACATGGATTCGTCATGGGTCACATATTCCAACCTTCGCTAACTCGCAAAAACTCCGCGATGTTCCGAGGAAATCGCCCGAACAGTTGGACAACATGGAACTGCCACCTGGTTGACTCGTTTTACAAACAAAAACACATAAAACACATCAAGGCAAACTGTTTTTTAAAACAACATGGAGGAAAAAGCAACACATGCCATGAAACAAATGTCGATATATTTGTTAAAGGATTTTTCAATGTGAAAGTTAAAGGTTATTGTTTTCTGATAAGGGTTGTTCAACAAATGGTAAATCCAAAGCACTGCTTTACCATTAGTTGATTGCAGTTTTATTTTAGGGGACTCCCAGGTTTTGTGAATTTATGTCCAAAGCAATTCAGCTGGAAGGATGGTCCAGATGAACAAGAGGACTAGCTAGTGATGGAGTTTTTTGTTTTTTGCCTATACATACATTACCAGATGCTCCATGTATGGTATATGGGTACATTATATGTACTACTTTGGACAAACGTTCAGCTACCTTGACGGTGATCATGTATACCCTAGGCATCCAGTCATAGTCTCAGCTGATGATTGGAGTGTCCAATCACCTCAGAAAAGGCATAGTATTGAGGTTCCATATGGTTCAATTACTTAACCATATGGAATAGATAACCTATGGAACCTTCTTAGTGGTTAAACAGTTAAACCTTATTAGTAGTAATAACTAGTTAACCATATGGTTCCATCTAACCCTTATTAGTGCCATCTCAGAAGGTGATTGGATCCCTAATTAGGGATAGATAAATGCTCCAAACCATGGCAGGGACAAATGTTGAGGGCTTTGGGAAGTGATTTTTCGTCGGCCCACCGAAGTCGTGGAGAGATTCTTCAATGGATGGGATGATAAAGCCTAAACTATCCCATATAGGATCATTATAGGATCTATGTATGGTATATTTACGGCTATATTTACCTATACATTTACCAGAAACAAATAACTAAATTTAGGTAAATATACCATAAATGGATCCTATGGGTATGTGGTGGTTTTAAATGTTTGTTCGTTTGTACGCTTTTCGCCCTACTTAACGTTAAAATACAAGGATTCCAATTTGGACGAATATTTGTTTGGCTTGAAACCACCATTTAGTAAATCATCATAGCTAACCTTTGATATGAGGGAGGTAAAGAAACCATCATCTTCCCAAAACCTCCATATTTGGTTCCAGCCGTTAATTTTCCAGGGTGTACTCTGTTTTCCAGAAACACACACCAAGCCACCATCATAGCGCAATCATCTTCTGCCACCCGGCTAAGTCCAGAAACGAGCACCATTCACGATGTGTGGGACGCGAATCTGAACAAAGTCGATGGCAAATGTATTTGGGGGGACGGTTCAAGTGAAATTTAGGGAGAGTTTAATGATGCTGAGTATGGCCAAAATGATGAAACGATGGACTTGCGTGGGTGATGGAAGTTTTTTTGATTATAAAGTGGTATTAGTTCTACTTCTGCCAGGTGATTCAAAGTGACCTTTTCATCCCCTTGTTGGAGGTCACTTAACCGCTTAAAAGGGTCACTTAACCATCCCGAAAAGGTCACAAGGAATTGCCAGGTGAAGGATTTTTTACTTGAATGATTTTCTTGCATTTCACCCCAACCTCGCCCCTTTAGGAATCTAGAGATTCCTAAAAATACCGTTTTGACGACAAAATGTTCAGTCTGCCTGGGTGATTCAACGAAGGTGGGTGCCTGGGTGACTTGGTTTCAACAAAATTTCAACAAAAAGATATGTTCACCCTTATCTACGGCACTGGGCATATCTTAGATAAGCCTTATTCCCTTAGCTCCTTTGAGTTTAGTGAGATTTTAAATGTAATCCACTAAGAGTTTGACTTTTAGCAGGGGACCTAAGGGTTGCCATGGCCATAAAGATGCCTAATTTTTTCCTTGCATATTTTTGTTCAGATTGGGTTTTTTGGTCAACCACTAAAAAAGCGATTCTATTAGCTGGCAAGGATCAAACATGTCCTGCTTCTGGCTGGCCACTTTTTAGGAGTTTACGCTGGACATCATGGTGAAGCATCCCAAGTATTCTCGTCAGATCCTGGACCCAACGGGACAAAAATGGTTGCCCATTTTGAGCCACAAAAAATGTGGGTTTATGAAGTGGAAGAAACGGCCTCCATCGGCCACAAAAATGTTGGTTGATGATGAATGTGGTTTCGAAGTAGTCTATTATATACATAATTTCATGAGTCATAATAAATACAGTTGATGGTTCAGAAAATGTTCAGAAATCCGACTCCCCAGTTGAGGTTGGTATGTTTTTTCCCATTATTTACAGGGTTTTAGCACCATCCCAGGTGGGTGGTTGTTTGGGATTTCTTCTAGCAACAGTACGAAATGGCCCATGACAAAAGATCATCCAGTCATTGACCAACCAGTAGAATATCATGAAAACTCATGTTATTTTTCTTCAGTGGCTCGTTCGGTGCGGAGAAATTCTGCCATACTTTGAATCATTCTATCCCATAGGATCCATGTATGGAATATTTACCTACATTTATCATGAATTTATGGTAAATGTAGGTAAATATACCATACATGGATCCTATGGGTATAGAACAAAATCCTTTGAATAGGATGTTAGCGGGGTATATGAATAAATTCAACGTGGTTCAAACTCGGCCTGATGAGGATATGTAATCCCAAGAAGGAATGTCCTGTTCCAGATACAGTCTATGATATCTATGTTGCAAATTACACCAAGTATGACACATGGGTGAACATAACAGGAATTGAATAGTTAGGGTAGAAATAGGAACATATTTATTGCCAGTACAATGTCACGACATTATTTCCAGTATTGTACTTCTACATTCTGAAATTTCTGATTAAGATGGACACCTTCCCAAAGGATCATTGGACCTTCCAATGGAAGTGTTTGAACCGGTATAGCAGGGGTGTATAGGTCCTCAAAACATCTCTAAACAGGCAGTTTTGAGGGTGTCAGGATAATTAGGGTTCTTCAAAATACCTTTCTTCACATACCAAAAGTTAGCAACTAGTAGTTCTTGTACCAGCTAATTAGAAACTGGGTTCTAGCGGAACACCTATTCTTCACAACTGGGTCAGAGGCTATTCCCGTCACCGTTTTCCCATCTCGCCGGACCGTTTCTTGCTACCAGGACGCCACTGAGATGTTACTGGCATCAGAGCGTTGGGTTTGAGCTTCCCAGTGACAAGGGCAGTCATGTTTCTCTAACCCATAGGATCCATGTTTCTCATATTTATATACATTTACAATTTAAAAAGAGCTAAATGAAGGTAAATACACCATACCTGGATCCTACAGGCAAGAATCCAGGTATTAGTCCGGATTGGGTTCAAGGATTACACCGATTACATCCTATGGTCGAATCAGGGTCCCGGGATTGGGTTCCCCAAAACATCCCAACGTCGAATTGGGAGGGGGTTGGATTTCAGGACCATTTCCACCACAACAACAAAATCGAAAGCTCAAACCCTGGTTAAATTTGGAGTTTTTTTTGGGGATTATAATACCCAGTTGTATGGGAATTGCAATAGACCATTATGAATATTATAAGGATCCCTATTAAACAACAACTCAAATTACACCTTCAGGGGCTAATGGGATTGTTGCGCTCCATTTTTGGTTGGCAAAGACGTGCTGTATGGATTCGCGTAGAAGGAACCTCCTCAGCACTCCTTTTGTAGATGTTTCGTGTTGGTAGCTACTTGGAGGATTACCCCACTTACTCAGTAGTTACAGTATATAATCACCCACAATCCATTTTGGTTATTTGGAAGGGTAACAACCCCAGCTATGGGGACTTCCAATCACCATATCTATTAACCACTTAATGGGATGATCCTCCAAGTCTTGACCCTGTGAGAATGAGTAGGAATCCCCGAATTTCAGAGCCCCAAAAAAATCAAATGTTCCAACCAACCGATCCAACCCGAGGCAAACGGATTTCTTGAAGCCAAACAGAAGCATCGACTGTCCCTATGGTGGGGGTGACCTCCAGTGATCGATGAAGTCGTCATCAGACTTCCTGGGTGGGTATGTCACGTTCCCTCTAGTAACGTGGCTGGCTGAGATATCCCCATGTTCAACAGATACATCGACTATCGACTCACATGGTCCATGGAATCCAGCCAGCCATGTTAGGAAAAACCAGAGGGTGTTTGTAAATAGGGGGCAACAAAAACATGGGGTGCGCTCGAGAAACAAGCATAATCTTGGATGCAATTAGATGAGGCTAAAACTATGTTCAAACTACATCTTGCGGTGAAACTTTGGTTTAATGACTCATGACTAAAAATAAAGTTGAAGTGATTTTCTTTTGGAACCTGATTCTTCCATAATTTATCACTAAGTATTTCTAAGCTTCTCTAACCCTGATTACCCATATAACAACCAACAAAAATAACTTCTGATTATTCATCACCCCCTGTTGAGTTGGTTCATCGTTTTTCTTTTCATGTCGTGACCTGTCCTTGTGAGTTGAGGACAACGACCACTGGACCCCGAGACATCTCTCCTCCCATCCCATGCCCGTTTTCAAAAAATGTATGGTTCATGTGATCCTGGCAGTCGCGAACCGCGAACCAGCTTTGGGGGGGGGGTTCGGGGTAGATTTCTGTGAAATTTCCCACAGGATTTCAAACAAACAACCCACCCAAACCAAGCCAGTTTACAATCCACGAAACTGCATGTAAATCTTGTGAATCCTGGAAAGGAGGGTGGACCATCTCCTTAAGACCTTTTACCCTTTGGCAAAAAAGGTAACAAATGGAAATGCTTTATTTTTTTCCATACTAAGGACTACTTCTTGGTCATGTGATGTTGATTTAGCAGAGTGTATGGAAAAACACTTCCGAGGCATATAGATATAATTACTATAATATACTACCCTAAGAATCCAAACCCCTCCCTAGAATAGGATTGAGGGTTCCAATCCCATCCTTAGAATAGGAATGTAGGTGTGATCCCTTCCTCAGGACATACTCGTACCTGGATGCTTAGGGCTAGTAAGTGTTTCTGGGCTCATGGAATTTCACTTGTGGAAAGTCTCATGAAGGGTAGGCAATTTGCTGCACCCATAATAGTATGACACAGTTCATACACCATGACCTTCCTTTTTGGTGATTTGTGGGATGGCCACTAAACACGATCCCTTGGGGGTTAAGCAGGACCCTTTAGAAATCTTTGTAACCTGCTGGGAAATGCCCCATGTATGGAATATTACGTCCCTTTGGTTGATTTTTATGGTAGATGTAGGTATATATTCCGTACATGGAGCATATGGGATTTGCATCAGTCACTCTACCTTTGACTCAGTCACTAATTGATCAACATCTAGGTAAATATCTCCATATCTCTTCATAAGAATTGCCGAATCATGTGTTCAAAGTTCTTGGATGTCCCAGGAAGGTTAAGATCAATGGGTTTATTTCACCTTACACATGAGGTATATTGGGGTTCATAACTAACGCACTGAAAACCAAATCTTTGTTCCAAACAAACCCAACGTACCTACCCGGCCTAGAAATAGCCGGCCTTTGGTTTTTTTAGGGCTTGTGAACGAACACCCATTGGTTTCCCTTAAGAAGGCCTTAGGTTGCTCCAGTTGCGGTGGGTTCTGCCTGCCTTCAACAGGAAACTGAAAGCCACCAAAGGTCAGGAACCTTCGCCGGCACGGAGTCCCAGTTGTTCAATGGGACTTCAACAATGAATTTGGGGGGGAATCAAACTTTTTATGCAAATGTATCCTAGGTGGTGGTTTCAAATATTCTTTATTTTCAACCCTACTTGGGGAAGATTTGCAATTTGACTCATATTTTTCAAATGGGTTGAAACCACCAACTAGTATCCCTAGGCATCGAAAAATACCTCCTGAGGTTCGGTGTTTTTATGTATGTAAATTTGGTGCCCAGTCATACCTTCGAACTTGGTGGTGTTTGGATGTCATATAGGGTATGGTCATTTTGAAGGATTTTGCCGAAAATAATAGTGCATGAACTGGGTATATCTTAGATTAGCCGGACATTCCCTGAACGCTCCTTTGAGTTGATCGTGGGATTTTATCTGGTTCACCCGCTAAGAGTTTAACAACCTGAGCAGGGTTTTCCCGGAAAGGGTTGCGAAATGTGAAGTTTGGGTTTCTTAATACTATGAACCCCTGATTCCCTGATAACTTTGGTTGATTCAACAGGACTTGTGATGAAGGTCCCTCCCAGTCCTCAATATCTATGACGTGTTTTTTTGTCTACACCCCCCGAAAAACTCACATGAAAACGATGTTTTGGAAAGAGTTGACTCTATGACAAAATGTGGCCAATCCTTTCTTACCTTTTTTGAATTTCTGCGGTTTTTCACCTTCTTTGGTGAGGTTGGTGTTTTTGTTCCAACCTGTTTTTGGAGGCGTTTGTTGTTGTGGAACGGGGGTTCCATGATGCGACTTCACACAACACCCTGGGGTGGAGCTGCTCAGGTGTCCTTGGCCAGTCGGCTGATCAAGAACGGAGTTAAGGCGTCGTGGGTGTCGACACTGAACACCCGCGGTGAAGCACTATATAAACTTGGGGGGAGTTTAGGAAAGCTGTTTGGAGAAGGGTGACCACATTTCCGGAACATTTTGATGACAATTAGAATGATATTTGGAGAAGGGGGTGAATATTGATGATGATATTCACCTTTGGTGAAATGTAATGAAGAAGAATGAAGAAAGGATTTCTTGTCGCTCGTTCTAGTGGTTCTGTTGAGAACTGCACGCACCTTGAATACCCTCCTGCGAAATAAATCGAAATAACATAACAATATCTCCTACCCAAGGTATTTCCTTTCAATGATGATTTTCGTTTCTCCCAAAGTCGGAAAGGGTGACTTTCCTGCAGACTATTTAAAAAATCAGTATAGAACACAAATCCATAGAAATCCCACTGAAAAAAAACTTTGTTGGTCAAACATTCCCACCCATAAGATCCATGCATGTATGGTATATTTACCTACAGTTACCAGAAATTCATAATAAATGTAGGTAAATATTCCAGTCCCATGGATCCTATGGGCCATGGATTTTTGTCACTCAACACCCCCCGCTTCTGATAAGCAAAACATCGCTCCAAAGTTGCCGTTGGCAGGTGGATGACTTGATTCCAGATCTTGTTCCTTGATGGGAAAAATCTGTTCAGAAAGGATGTCTTTGTTTCAGGGGGTGTTGGTTGGTTGACACAGAAAATGGCCATATTTCCGGGTCTTTTTTTTGGGGGGGGATTGTAACCTCAAGTTACTCATAAAATTGCCATACATGTTTTATGCGGATTATACCCCCCTTGCAGTTACCCATACCCATTTATTTTCGGCCATTTATAGGGGTTAAAGTTATTTTCACCCTAATCATATCTAATTATGACGATTGTAGGGGCCCACCATGGCCCGTGGTGGTCAAACTCCCATTCCAATGACGGATCCATGGGAGAAACGGTACTCGTATAATTTGCCAATGCGTTGGCTTACCAGAACACATCAAAGTATACCATACATTGATCCAATTGGATTCCCAAAAAAAGTCATCTTTGAAAAGCAAATCTATAAATCTGGTAATTTTTGTTGAAGGGACAAATTCCACGTATACATTGTGATTTGTCATGGTGTATCGTAAAGAATCAAGCATTCATCTAGTTTACGTAATACTAGGTGGTGGTTTCAAATATGTTTCATGTTCATCCCTATTTGGTGAAATGATCCAATTTGACTTGAGCATATTTCTTCAGATGGGTTGGTCCAACCACCAACTAGTATACCATTTGACCATGGATCCGCAAAACATGGGTGCCATGTAACTATCAACCCGAAGAACCTTCGTTTTTTTCCATGCAAAAACGAGGCCTTGGAAAGTGGCTTGGACTTCGTACAGGACCACCCCACCGGTTGATGTGGGGATTTTGTGATGTCTCCAAATTGGAGCCCCTGGTGTACCCGATGAATAGGAGGATCAATCAATGGAAATACACACCTGAAGTTTAACAGTTCGCCCCTGAAAATAGACCCCTGGAAAAGGAGACTCCGAACTTGGAAACCACCATTTGTAGGGGCTATGTTTTAATTTTAGGGAGCGGAGCCAATTTTATTTTTGAATGAGTTGGATAGATATCTAGCATGACGTCACATCTCCACTGAAAAGCCCAAGGACGTGAAACAGCAAACAAAACATATAGAATGTTCTTTTTGTAGAGGCTATTATTTCCATTATTTCCCATAGGATCGATGTATAGTCTATTTACCTACATTTACCATAAACATCAACCATTCATATAGGTAACTATTCCAATCCCATGGATCCTTTGGGTTTCTTCCTTTCTTGTGTTTTAGTTTCCTTCACCCTTCGTTTTTTGGGTGTTTGGACGTCGAGGTGTCAACAACTCATGGGTTTTTTCAAATCCACTTTTTGGATGCCAATCGTTTCGTTGACAAATTGGGAGAAACAGGCAGTCAAAATGTGTAAATGTTTAAATGTGGTTGATTTTACGCACTTGGCCAGTTTTAGAAGTCAAAAGAAAGACCATATTATAGTCTAGAGGTATGCATACGTACATATCAGATCAAACATTATATATCATATATTTATACACATTTTTAGATAGAGAGAGAGAGAGAGACTCTGTATAAGTTGGAATCTTTGATCATAAGCAAAGTATAGTGACTTATATAGTCCCAATTTATCCCAGGTCCCAGACCACTCACCTCCAAGGTGTTTCCATACACACATTTGGGATGGACCATGTCCGAAAAATCTCATTGGATAGGAGTTGGCATCCACCCTGAAGGTGGGTCTGGGAGTCGTGGGGAAGTGGAGGTGGCAGCGGAAAACTGCCATGGATTCATGGAAGAGGTTCCGGGTGATTTTTTGGGGGTAGCGACCTCAAAAATTCATG